>SSNS01000269.1:279315-431882 GCA_006937985.1 Aphyosemion australe | reverse complement strand
GACTAAAGGTGCTTCCTGCTCTCACCTGGAAGATGAGCACTTTGAAGTTGTTCCTCTTCAGCAGGTGGTTGTGGTTGGACTCCAGCTTCCTCACCTGGACGGCCTGCTTGTCCAGGCGATCCTTCACGTCCTTCACGTGCACGTTGACTTTGCGGGACTTCTCCAACAGCTTGTTGACGGACACGTTGGTGGAGAGCTGGGACTTGGTCAGGCGGGTCACGTCGCCCTGCAGGAACTTCACGGCGCCCTCCAGCTCGCCCTGCCGCTGCTCCATCCGCCGCTGGTTGTCCTGCACCGTCTCCAGCATCAACACCAGCTTGTCCAGCAGCGCCACCACGGTGATGGCGCTCACCTGGCCGGAGCTGCTCGGTCCCGGTGAGGTGGGGCTTTTCAGGCTGAAGCGGGACAGGGTGCCGGTGGTGGCGCCCGGTGAGGACGGGGCGGAGGAGCGGCTCGGGACCAGGACCTCCGTGGGTTCGGGCTGCTGCTCCAGGGTGTTTGTGCTGACCGACAGGCTGCCGCTTGCCCGGGCGCCGGACGCGTCTTCTTCCATGGTTCACCTGGGAGAGGGGGGGCTCGGATCGGATGCTGCTGTCACCTGCTGCAGCTGCAGACTGAAGGAGAGGTGTGCAACTTCTTGGAGTCGACTCGGCCTCCACGCCCCTCACACGCACAAACACGCTGTGAACTTTCAAAACACCTCCCCCCGCGAGCCAAAAGGGAGGGGCCAGGTTGCCAATGGCAACCGTGGGCAGACAGTAGAGGTAGGGTTGGACTCGAGGGCTTCCTGGAGCCACGTGACCAGCAGCACCATTCCACAATCAGCACGCCTGGCTGCTTTTGTTTAATAAAGCACTGCTGCTGTTGAGCCAAATAGTCCTGGACTTCACTGGAACAAAGCAACAAAACGTTTGGTGCTATAAAAAGCCCCAAAGATGAAAGGCCTCAGTTGGGAGAAATAGCCTTCACCTCCTTTAGGACTGATGGGCTAACGGCTAGTACAAACACACTGCTGTCTTCCTAAAACAGACCCAGCCTCTCACACGTCAAAGCAGTTTGGATTATTTATAAACTTTTACATCATCGTCAATTTCACATCACCAGATCTCTCAAATTTAAAGCAGTGCTTAAAGGGGACCTAGAATCTAAACCAACATTTCCTTGTTGTTGTTGAATAAAGACAGCTTGGGTGGTCAACAGTAGCATGCCAAAAAGTCAAAGCCGTGTGTGACCTACTTTTTATGTAAATTAGAAAGTTGAAAAAGGCGAGAGAAAACCTCCTGTTCTGAGAAAGCCTTCCTTATCACGTCATAAAGGGGAGCCACGCCTCCTCAAACCTGCATGTCTCCAGTGTCTGAGGCCTTCTGGGGAAACCAACCAATGAGCAAGCAGCTCATTATCATATTCATGTCTTGGCCGAGTTGGAGGGGTCAACAGCTCTTTTCACTGAAGGCTGGTTTAGGGGGTTTAGAATGGCCTGTATCAGGGCTCCTGGGACAGATGAAAGCCTAAAGAACATTTCTGATGCTTTTTAGAGGCTCAGAGCTGTTTTAGATTGTTGATTAACTGCATTCTAGGTCACCTTTAATTTGAGACGGATCTTGCCAGAACAGGATCCGGGAACTGTCTTATTTAATGTAAACACCAGGAACAGTTAAAAAACCGTAAACACCGGTCAATTTCGGCAGCAATGCTGACGTTTTCAGCAACGTAACTATTGATAACAAGAATAAACAACAACTCGGTGCTGTTAAATAGCAAAAAGAAAGAAAGCAGAACATATAAATGATGAAAAAAATAGACTATAACAACAATGGGCGCGGCCATCTTTAAAATGGGGATCTGCGTTCGATTTACCTCGGAAGCCGGAACTCAGAACTAGGAATGACGTCACACCCGAGTTAACAGCGTTCTGGTTACCACAGTCAGAGAAGTCGGAATTCCAATATGGCGCCGCCCTCAAAAACTGCTGATTTGGTAGCTCTCAACAAACACAGATGACTAATAAACAACACTTTTAGTTTGTTCAGCTTAGAGAGGCAAGCGCTACGTGTAACATTGATTTTAAACGCACTTTTATATGTGTGTCTTGTAAAATAAACACATTTCAACCAAAACTTACTGTTGTCGATACGGAGAGCTGCCATCTTGGATCTCGAGGTCAGAGTTCTGAAAAACGTTCGAGTTTCCGACTGGGAGGTCTGACTTTGCGGGGCGTTTTATTTAATTTTTCCTACTTGGAAGTCGGGATTTCCAAGTTCCGAGGACATATCGAACGCACCATTGGGGTCCTCTGAAACAGACGAGCTCGCAGCTCGGAATTCCGAGTTCATTGGGTCATTTCCGGTTAACTTATCTCAGAAAAACGAGTTCTGAGGACAATTGGAACGCACTATACTTCTGTACATGTTGAACTTTATTGTGAAATTCAACCGAATATGATTTCCTTTTATGCTCCACCCAATTGCGCTGAAAGGAAATCTTTTGAGGAACTCCATAACCCGTTCCAGTCGTGGTGTCACTTGTTTACTGTTAACTTAAAAACTATAGTCACCTTTTCTTTGACACATGTAGGTCTATATTTCATGTAATCAATGACACTTTCACTTTGAATAAAAATAAACCATATTTAATGAATTTTGTTTAATTTTCAACAAATAAGAAAGACTTTTTTTTAAATTAATCCGGCAGATTTTTGGTATTTTTCTGAGACAGCTTGCAAAGTGCTGCTGTTGCCCAGAGGTTGGGCGCTCGTTTTAGTATTTGGTGGTTTGTGGAGTCAACCTCATATTCTCGCTTTTATTGATTAAAGCTCCGATTTCAATGCAGTGTTGTAATTAAACGTTGAAACAAACAAATACTTATAATTAAAAATAAACATACAGACCAGTATTAAAAACAAACTGATGCCATTGAAGGTAAGCGTTGCCACAGAAGTGAATAACAGAAAATGAAATGCATTTTCAGTGCAGGGAACTCTGAGAGGCTGCAGGCGCACCAGCGAGTCTGCGGCTGCTGTGGACGGGGAGGGCAGAGTGGGTCTGTATGAAGCAGGGGAACAGTAAAGATGCAACAACTGCTGTTAAGAGAAATTTGTGTAAACTCTGAGAATGTGGGCGCAATTCTTAGTTATTCGTCATCATAAGTGTGAAAATCATGACCAAAAACATGGAAAAGCATCTGCTAAATCACCTACCACTGACTCTGTTTGCTCTGCAGCTTTGATGTTTTATCTCCACAAATAACACAAGCCTGGAGGAGTTCTGCTGTGTGGTGGAGTTGCTAATGCTAACGGTTAGCTTCTACTAGCCCAGACGTTCTCTGCTGTTTCCTGGACGCTAAACCAACAACAGCCTTCCCTGTCGTGCATGAATCTGATTGGCTTCTCTAATGCGAGCGTTTCCACGTCTATTTTCTATCGGCAGCTAATGCAGGAAATAGGGGTAGAAGGCTGCATGTGAAACTCAGAGTGACCAATTATATTTCAACAAGTAAAAAACGGTTTCTCAGTGAACTTGGTCTTTAACATTAGAATAAAGTTTTAAAAAATCTGAATAATATTTCAAGTATCGGCCTTTAAATGGTTAAGTTGTCCTGTTTTCAACATGCTTTAGATTCTGCACATGGGTGTTCCTCTGTCTGCAAGCCCACATGTTAGCATATGGATGTGTGTGGGGGGGTGCCCCTATTTCTCTCCACGCTCTTGTTTTTGAGGTTTGTGTCGAGGCATGGGGCACACACACATGGAAATGTGGAAATCCCTGTTTCAACAATGAGCTCATCTGCTCCCTGGCATTCTGCCCTGCCCTCTCTCTCTGTCTTTCAATCTCCCTCTTTGTCAGTATCTCTGTAAATCTTTTATTCATAGTAACACTTTTCAGTCTCACATGTTCCAAAGTCAAATAGAACTGGAATGCGCGGGCGTGTCGCAGTGAGTGGATGCCAGTACGCTTTGCATAAAAGCAGAGAAGCATGTGTGGATTGATTTTCTTGCAGAAAGAAATAATGCAGGGGTTTTGGATGAGGTAAAGTAAGCACTGTCATTCATTGTGTCTTCAGATATGGATACATTCACTTCTCTTGACTGAGAACTGAGTGTGCGCACAGAGAAGCCACACCGTGGAAAAATAATAAAAAATACTAGAAGCCTCTTATTTAAACCTCAATAAAGGAGAGAAAACACTAAAGTTCCTGAAAAGTATTTGACTGTGTTGATTTTTTATGGACAGTCTTTAACGGTTTGATTGCACCTTAGCAGGATCAAAGGTTTTTTGGAGGGATTTTTCTTTGCTCTTTGCTTTTTCCACCAAGAGAACCAAGGAAAGGATAGAATCATGAGAAATATTTACGTGATGTTTGAAAAAGCCCTGATGGGTGAGATTACTGGGAACCCCTGGGGTGAGTGAAGTCTGCAGCTCTGAACATGTCTTACTGCTTTACCCATCATTCAAACCGCACCAACATTAGGGTGTGATTGTTTTAAACTCTTGACGTTTTCACTCATATTCATCTTCTTCCTCTGATCCAGGTCTGGGTCATCAGGTGTTCCCAGGCCAGCCAAGGGTGTCCTGGATCTGGTTGGCATCCACTCGTTTGTACGTTATCAGTGGGGGTGCGGAGACACGCACACATAGCGACAGACATGTCAGATTTCTCCATTGCCTTGGGCGTGTTATTAAGTAATTCCACCCTAAGGCCAACTGAGAGCGTAGCAGTTTTCTGGGGGGTGGTCCTGCTACCATTGCAGCCATGTCGTTCTCCAAACCCACATTTTCTGCAACTTCTGCTGTGCATCTTTGTACTCATTCATTGAAGGTTGTTTAAATGTTCAAACCCTTGAACCTTTTCTGCAAGACGTTCTTCGATCTGCTCCATATCTGTGGCTAGATATCTTCAGCACTTGTGTCTTTTTTTTCTAATTTAAAAGGGACATATTATGCAAAACTCACCTTTTGCATCCTTTTGTGCAGCCGTGTGCATCTCTACTGCCTCTATAAACTCTCCAAACATAGGGGAAAAAAGTCCACCCGTTTTCTATCGTTGGTTGGTTTTAGGAATTATGTGCTTAAAACAACCCATTTCAAAAAGTTGCTGTTTGTGATGTCACAAATGGGAAAATTGGAACCACCTCCATTGTGCATGAGCAAACTGCTGCTGGAGATGCTCCACAAAGGACTTATTTTTTTTTAAAAACTTACTGAAAGAGGATGGCTGAAGTGGATCTTAATCTCCGAGCTGAAATGGACAATGCTAAAGTTTGCAGCGATCACTTTCTAGCAGGTAAGGGTTTACTAAATGTTTTATAGCATTTTATTGAACACAGCCATAAAAACGGCAGGTAAACAGTTTGATACTGTTTTCATGTGTCCGTACGGCAAAAGCTGTCAGAGTGCTAATGTTGTTAGCAGTTAGCTTAGTGTTGTAATGTGGCGTTTATGCCCTATAAAAACAAACTAACGTACCAGAAATTTAGATTTAAATAGGCCTAATAAGTTATTTACCAGTAGATTCTAGCACATAAACATACCTGTTGTTATCAATAGCGATATCATTATTATCATGAGCTAAATAGCACAACTCACTACTACCTGAGCAAAAACAAGACAACAGTCATTTAGAGCTTCTCAGGATCACTAAATGTTTTACCCAACTGAAATAAATTAGTTGTAGGCTTCCTGGCTTTTGAAGGCTTTCATTTGGTTTGCTGTAAAATACGAGGTATGCAGCACAAGGTAGTTTGATCGCTTCAACGCTGGGTAAATCCTCCAGAGTATGAAAACGCAGACTTTTTAAAACTATATGGGTCGTAACCTACATGAAGACGTATTTTTTCGTGATATAGCGTCTGTGCCAGTCTACTTAATGCCTTAACTATACTCGTTTTCCTCCATCGTGCTGTTTTGTACTGAAGCAAAACACTTCCTGCCCCGCGTTTGAGTTTCGTGCGACGCCCGGGTCACGTGAGTGAAACCCAGCAATAGCAGCCTGAGCAGGGTTCGGTGGGCGTGGCCAGCTCCAGCTTGTTTTCTTAAAGTGACAGAGCCCTGAAACGCCTCATTCTAGAAGGTACTGAAAATGTCTAGAATCAAACTGCTTTATTTGCTTTACGTGAGAGGGATTTTGTGCAAAGAGCTTAAAAAACATGTTTTGTATTGTCCATAGAACTAATATAACTTATATAATATAATAGAATAAGACAAAATGTTGTAATATGCCCTCCTTAAAGGAAGAGGCGTGCTGACCAATCACAGGCTTGCACTCTTTGTATGTTATGACAGATATTAATAAAATCAGGCATGTCTCAGTCACCATCATTGGGCCTGCCGCTGAGAGCCTGTGTTGAAGGATGATGGCGTTGCGCGTCTCCACACCCCCGCTGAAATAAAAGTATAAACTAAGCTCAATGATGATCTTGGCCATCCTGCAGGAAACTCATTTTGACTGTCTGACAAAAAATGCCAGAAATGGGTGAATTTGGAGCGACCCTGATCTGATCAACTGACACATCTGTGGGAAAGCACAACTGTCACCTTTATTGACATGACAGCCACAGTTTTAGCCATGTTCTGTCACAGCTCAGCCTTTCCACAGTGATCTTCCAGAGTGCTCCTGGCAGATTCCTCTGTGTCAGCATGTGGGGCTAACACCTTTTCTCTCAGGGCCACTCGCTCAATAAGCTTCAAAGCAGTGAAAGTAGCACAGAAGTGAGATGTACACACTCGCCAAAAACAAGTCAGCTTCCTCCTCAGAACTAAAATCTGTGTTCCTATCGCCTCGCTTCGCTTCTCCCTGGAGACGGACTCTTCTGTTGACATAAAAGCGTGACCTCTCCTTCCTCCTTCCTAAACTCTTGACTTTTCCCACTTTTACCCTTGGGATGCTGCAGAGTGAAGGGAATGACTATCCCATCCTGTTCCTTTCCTTTCCTTTGCTGTCCTTTTCCTCAATCCCTGCCTCATCCTCCCTCTGTAACTTATCTTTTATTTTCCAGGGTTCTTCCAGGTTTTCTGGTGATATGGAATGTTTCACAATTTCCCACTGCTCTGCAAAGGAATGCTATCGCTCCCTTATCTGTTTTGAAACACTTGCCATGTAGTTAAATACCCTTCAGCATTCCTACAGCTGCATATGATAAACTGTACCACAAAAACAGTATGTCATGCACAGCAGCGTTAGGAGACATGGAAAATAGAAAAAGTCTGGGGGAGTCAGTTTAAAAAGTCAGCGTCAGGAATTAGGTTTGCCATCTGGAGGCTGAGAAAAGCAAGTGCATGATTTATTTTATTTCAAAAAATCTTTATTTAAGGTGATTTTGAGGATTAAATCCCAACGTCTCTTTCCTTCTTTTTATTTTGGAGAAAGACGCTTTTATATTTCTAATCTTCAGTGGTTAAAAACTCAGAGTAAAAGTCGTGTGTGAAACTGTTGCAGCAAAGACAAAGAATGCCATACGCTCTCATTTCAACAAGCATGCTGCAACACGTTTGATCAACCGAATCAAGCTTTGCATCATGGGAAACCTCCGTGGAGCTGCCTGAACGCCCTTCAGCAGGTCTGCGGTACTCGTGTAAGCCGCTGGCTGTTGGCATCGAGCAGAGATGGTTCTCCAAGAATGTTTGATTAACAAGTTTCTTCTCACAGTTTGTGAGAGTTCAAATCCCAAGAGAGCATTCTTCTCTTTTGGAAAACAGAGTAAGCTTGATTAATTGCATTTGTGAAATAAACGTGTAAAAATGCAAAAATAAGCACTTGGTGTGGTTTTTTTCCATCTTTAAATTAGATTTGCACAACTTTGGATCGTTGTTGAAATGCTTTTGGAGACTTCATGAAAGCGTTTTTGAGATTTTGTGGAAAAAGAATATCAGAATCTGATGTTACGGCTCTAACTTATGACTTTCTATTGCATAAATCAGTGTTTATGACTGTTTAGAAAGAAATCTGAGCAAAAACTAAAATGTATCCCTTTGTCTCAAAAGCAGCAAATGAATCTGCCCTCTGATTGGACAGTTTATGACAGCGTTTTCACCAACCAACCAATCAGTGTGGTTACATGTGCAGTATCAACATCTAAGTGGATCCAGGTCGATCTTATGATAACAAGCTGGGAGTCTTTATCCACGTTTACATGCGTATTAGAAAACCTCTCAAAGGAAGTTCGTTCCACTCCGGTACAGTAGGTGGCGACATGTGCCCTTCATGTCGGCATTCTTCCGGTTAGCTTGTAGCTGCACAAATAGTAAACAAACGCTGGCGGGAGTGAAGCAGATGGAACTGAAACAGGATATGCACAATGGCTGAAGGAATTGACAACAACGCTGCAGCACAGCTTATTGGTACGTACTGGACTGTTTGATGGTGTTACGCGTGTTACGTTGTGGTGAAGAAATTACCAGAAGACCGCAGTAGCAGTCTCGTCACTTCTGGAACGCGAACGTCAAATAGGTTCAGTTCGACTGACCCGTTTACATGCAGAATGAATTTGGATTGCTAGCGTAATATCTGGGTGCTTCAGTCCGATGAAGCCTAATTTATACTTCTCCGTCTGCATCGGAGACACGCAGCGCCATTTTGAGTTGGCGCAAGGGCTCTCGGACGGGCTCGCGGAGGGTGACGAAGACATGCCCCCTTTTTTAACTGTCCGTCGAGAGCGATGGAAAACGCAAGCCTGTGATTGGTCAGGAAGGCGCTTCTTTTAAATACTTCAACAACACCGCCATTGCCGACTCAAAAAATAAAGAGAGCTGAAGATATCTAGCAGCAGACACGGAGCAGATTGAAGAACGCCTCGCGGAAAAAGTCCGAAAATATGAACGTTTATTCACTCGTGACTGAAGGAGCACAAAGATACAGAGCGAGTGTTTTATTTGTGGACAGAAATGACGAGAAATGTGGGTTTAGAGGTGCCGACCGCATGAAGAGGTGGAGGAGACTGAGGGACAAATTTTTTCGTGTTAAAAAGTCTCAAATACATTAAAACAATGTAAACACAGTAGTAAATACACTATCGTAGACCAGATATGTGATTGTAATGGTGGCAGGATACCCCAGACAAGTGCTATGCCCTCTGTTGTCCTGGCGGGGAATTGCTTTGCAGCTCTCACCAGGTGACGGAGAAGTTTGAAAGGAAAACACCTTCGTCAATGCGTGTGCGTGACTCCACATTCGAGCTGACGGAGAAGTATAAATTAGGCTTTAGAACCAGTTCACCTCCAGCCATACTAACGCGTTTACGTGCATTTTAAAAAAACAACGTGAGTCTTTTTAGGGCAATACTTCAGTTTTCTGATGCACATTTAAACGCACTGACGGTGACGTTAAAATCCAGTTCAAAATTTGCATTTATGAATATTAGACTCAGACCAATGAATGTAGAAAATATGGACGAACCCTCCGCCGGGCTGCAAAGGTGGGGGCAGATGATTGACACCCATCAAACTCTGAGCCTATGTAGCTACAAGCTAACTGAGCTAACCGAAGCTAACAGAGGTTGGCGGGTGCTTTTAGCGACTCTGCTATCCTGTGCCGTCTAGGCTGCAACACTTTTAACGTGAGACCGAGGCTGAGGCCTTCCCTGGAGAAAGCTGCTAGCGCTGATGGCTCATCTGCTATACTGCTAAGGAGACGCCCCAAATTATTCATACTTTCAAGTTTTAATCACATTAAAACAGATGAGTTATAAAAAAATCACCCCATGATGGTAAACTTGAACTATAAAACCTAAAATGTTTTTTGTATCCAGTTGTAAACGTGTTTGTTTCTGATGTGAAGTTGACATTTTTAACATGGAAGTCAATGGGAACTCGCTCCTTTCTGGAGCCAGCCCCTAGTGGATGAGGGGGGAACTGCAGTTTTTGTCACTTCCACGTTGGCTTCATTTTTGACCAGCAGAGATTTCCCCTTGAGTCACACCCGTGAGGACCATGCAATTCTGATCTTCACGTGCACATCTGATGTACTGTATCTTCACCAAAGAGCATCTATTTCTTTCTGGTAAATTGTTTCACAAGATGAGAAATTTGTACTTTCATCTAGAAACCAGAACATTTTAGCAGTAAAAGTTTGAAATCTCCATGATTCCAGAAATAAAGAGAAACACAACCAGCTCCACAACCAGAAAAACCTCCTTCTTCCTCTAATTTTATGTGATGCCTGCAAAAGTGTCCCCCGATCAGCTCCCAAACGGCACCCCTAATGTTTGTGATTACCTGATACAATCATGCACAGGTGGTCAGCGCTGTGATGGTATGATGGATGCCCAGTAGGGTTTGATTTGTTTAACCAGTTAAGCCTTGATGTCTGGTCTCACAGCAGGAAGAAGGTAAGCATTGGTACTCCTTTGTTGTGAAATCAAAGGCTCCCACAGAGGAGAAAATGGCATGCTGGGAACCAAACAGATGGTGATGGATCTTTAAATGACCTGTTTTTCACAGACCAGCGTGTGTTGGACACACGCTCACTTAAAGGTAGCCTTGTACGTTAGCAGAGGAGGGTGTGTTTTCCCTCCAAAGCGATCCGTTTTGAAGCTAATGGACCAATTTTCTAGGCGCCGATCTTTACGCGCGTGCCTCGGAAACAGGAGGAAATGCCTTCTGCGTGTGTGTTTGTTTCCAGGTGAACAACACCATCAATTTTCAACCCAATGAGCCAATTCCTCTCAAGAAAAAGAAGAGCCGGTTGATTGTGAAATCAATGTGAGGGCTCTCTCGGCCATTCAGCTTGATGGTTCCCAATGAGGGGTTCTCTGACAAACGACCACACGCCTGCAAGCAAAATGCCTTATTCTTGCAGTTTCTTTATTCATCGCTGGCGCTCCACGTCCTTCCTAATTTCCCACAGGTGATCCATCAAGCAGAGGAAATTATCATATCAAGTGGCATGTAAATTACCTACATTTGAATGCCTTGGGGAAGAATTCTGCAAGTTCAGGCATGATTTGTAAAATGGTAGGGAGCGCCTCCCTAGAAATTTAATTACACTATCCAAAGATGCACTACTGTGAAAAAAGACAACAGGCTAAATTAGATCATAAAATGTCTCCACCTGGATTTAACTAAGCAGATAGGTACGAGACTCCTATTGGATAATTGCTGCATGGTCGATTATCTTTCAGCTGCAACAAGTTATTTAACCCAACTGGTGCAATGAGTTGCTTCTCATTTCTTAAACAACCATGTGGAAAGACACATCTGGTGGTCGTGGAAAATATGTTTGAGCAGGGTCACATCATTGGCATGCATCAAGCAGAGAAAACATCTAAGGAGATTGCAGAAACAACTAAAACTGGGTTCAGAACTGTCCAACGCATTATTAAAAACTGGTCTGATGAGTCCAGATGGACCCTGTTCCAGAGTGATGGGTGCATCAGGGTAAGAAGAGAGGCAAATGCACAAATCATGCCTAGTGCCTACTGTACAAGCCTGTGGGGACAGTGCTATGGTCTGGGGTTGCTGCAGTTGGTCAGGCAGAGCCGCTCCAAGGCATATGCGAGCTAAGCGACTGCTTGGGGCCCCCGCACCACCAGGGGCCCTCAAGAGCACCAAGATAGCATGAAAAAAATGTTTTAATTACTTTAAATTATACAAACACATTTATATCACACATGGACAATGAATGATATATTATTTTCTATAGTTTAATTTGGTTTTATTTTTTTAGTGACTGCACGTTTTATACATTTGTTCCAAATTTTAAGAACAAATGACTTGTTTACTATAAATTTGTTTATTTTTCTTTTTTCAGCTGTTACTTTCAAATAGTTGAATTAATATACCACACTTAAATAACACCCTGCCAATTAATTAGAGCATTTTGTTGGTTTGATGCTAATGTAAGGTTAATATATTACAAAACCAGTTGTAAGCTAATTCCAAAAGATGCTAATGATCGTAGGTTTGTTACACACATAGTGAAGAATAAGAATTATCTGGTGCTGACTGGTTGGTATGGGGGCCCCCCAAAGGAAAACCTGCTTAGGGCCCCACAAATGCTTGGGACGGCCCTGGTCAGGTCTAGGTTCAGCAACAGGATGTGCTCCAAGAATGAGGTCAGCTGACTACCTGAATATACTGAATGACCAGGTTATTCCATCTTCCCTGATGGCACGGCCATATTCCAAGATGACAATGCCAGGATTCATCAGGCTCAAATAGTGAAAGAGTGGTTCAGGGAGCATGAGACATCACTTTCACCAGAGTCCAGACCTTAACCCCATTGAGAATCTTTGGGATGTGCTGGAGAAGGCTTTGTGTAGCGGTCAGACTCTACCATCATCAATGCAAGATCTTGGTGAAACATTAATGCAACACTGGATGGAAATAAATCTGGTGACGTAGCAGAAGCTTATTGAAACAACGCCACAGTGAATGCATGCCGTAATCAAAGCTAAAGGTGGTACAATGAAATATTAGTGTGTGTGACCTTTTTTTTGGCCAGGCAGTGTATTTGCTAACATAACATCTGCAGCTATGACTATGAGCTGTTTGGTGGTTTTTAAAGTATTCTATGACCTACAGACGCAGGTATTTAGGATTTTATGATTTAGGGGGAGGAAAAGGGAGGATAAAATGGGTGAAAGTGTGAGTGCAGACCTTCCAAATATTTATGAAGATTGCAGGAATTGTTAAATTATGTTTATACTTAATCTATAAGGGTTTTAAAGCATAACAGACTGCTGATAAAAAGCACATTCCTGCACGTTGTGGCTCAGAGGAAAAAGACATTAAAGATGCATTTAAAGTCTAACAGATTGGACCAGTAATGAATTTCCTTTGTTTTGTTTTTCCATTTAATGAAGGAAGTCTTGTGGTGTTTTTCCATAATAATACGACTTTGATGTTTTCTACTTGCTGTGGCGAACTGCTGAAGGCGGCATGTGCACCACTGTGAACTTTAGTTTTCCTCAAGGCAAACAGTTCAACCTAAACTCATTATGTGAGTGCAGGAGGCTTCGTAAACAAGTAAACAAATAAATAAAACACTGCTGATGAAAAAACAGTTAACTTTAGCAATAAGACAATCTGACAATAAAATCACTATTAGAAAATTGTACATTAGAAACTTATTATTATTATTATTATTATTATTATTATTATTATTATTATTATTATGTCTGTACCTAATTTTATCATTGATATTTAATTTGCACTATAACAACATGCAATCATCTAAATGCTAGAAGAAGAAAAACCACAGGTGAGATTAGGAAAACCTTAGAGGTTTATTGATAGTATCACCTAAAGAGAGTAGGTAACTTAAACATTAATAAAAAAAATTAAAATACAAAGAAGTAATTTAAAGAAACATAAAAAGATAAAAAAAAGAACACACCAATAAAATATAAAAATTATAATAAATCTCCATTACTTCCTCTGTGTCTCAATGGAAAAACAAAAGTTTTGTGTGTTTAATCTAGAGCTGTGAATCTCCACCACTGAGGCCGATTCGATTCGCATCTCAATACGATACATTATCGACCCTCTGTCGATACGATTAATCCCTGCTGTCAATTCATTAATGATTGACAACGATATAAGATTCGATACAATTAATGTTGTGATTTGAAACGATTAACACATTACAAAGAATTTACAAGCCCACATCTGGTTTTTAAATATCATAATTATTTTCCCTCTCTTTCTTCGCGAAGCATGTATTTGATCCTCAATAAGTTCACCATGAAAAGAAAATGAACTTCATCAGTAATATTCACATATTATACATATTTTTATTGCTACAATAGTCTGTTGAAATTATTTTAAAAAAGAATGTGATTTTCTGCAAAATGCAAAAACATTTTCAACCATGAGGTTTAGACAGTCAATCTGCTCAGAAAAAATAACCAACAGAGTCAGAAAATTATTAGTTCTTCATATAATTATTAGGAATAATTCTGAAACACCGTAAAATATTTTTAAATGTTTTAATGATCCATATGGGGCTCTTGTGAGCATAGACATGAATATGTAGACGCCCCATTGGGTGCTGGAGAGTGTAACAGCGTCGCCGCCATATTGGCTGGGTCTCCTCACTCTCCAAAGTCAATGCAGAGTAAGCAACTATCCATTTTTGTGCAGCCTATGGTTACAACAACCGGCGTATTATTGAAAACAGATCACGGGGGATTATTATTGACTTTTAGAGCCTACCTGATGGGATTTTTTTTCATTTATTTTGTTTAATTATATTTGTATTTTAATTATCATGCCATACCATGTCTGAATTAGTGAAAAAGCTTGATAAAATGTGTTTTCAGCTGGGTAAGCACCTTCCTCAGTTGAAATGAATGAACTGGGTGCGATTGGAGACCCATTTAAGATGGCGGCCTGCCACTACGGCAGCGCCAGTTCACGGGGCGTCTACGTATACATGTCTGTGCTTGTGAGCGCTGTTGTAGCCTAATGTTACTGTTCCTTTAAGAGAAATGTGAACGTGAACGCTGGCGATGCAGGGAGATGTGGGTTTTATCTCAGCTTATTGTTGGGTTTCTCTGAAAAACAACTGTTAGGGCAAAATGTCATTCTGTCTGGAGTTTTTGTGGTTTTCACCATATATGATATCTATGGTTGTCACGAAGTTTATTTTATTTTGGCAAGTTAAGCCAGGAAGCACGTACATAAGTTAATATGTCCGGCTGCGCACAACCTGCTTCCACTAAAAGAGACTGATGGTGCGTTCAATGAGCCTCGAAAAAACGAGGACTTGGCAGGTAAACTATGAAGTAATCGATGTAACCATCGTTTTTACCGACGAGAGACACGCATGGAAACATACATGGCGATATAGCCGTCAGCTGTATCCGATGCACTCAGAAGCTACCGGTGCAGTCGCGTCGCTAACGTCAAGAACGAACCACCGATTCAGATCCGTGAATCTCTCCAGTCCCTAGCAATACACAACCTTATAAACATGGAATTATTGTATCTATTATAAATGTGGTTCCTAAAGTAGGTGAATTAAATTTAGGTTCACCATCAAAATGCAAAGAAATTGAAATTAATGTATTAAATAATAAATAAAAAAGAATAAATTTTACGTTGTCGGCAGGATTCGAACCTGCGCGGGGAGACCCCAATGGATTTCTAGTCCATCGCCTTAACCACTCGGCCACGACAACTGCCATTTATATGTGTTCCGCAGCCATTTTATATGCACAGGTTTAGATAAGCACATGTGTTGTTCAATATTGTAATTTTTTTCTTTGAACGTGATTAATCTCCTTGATTTGTATGTGTAAAAACAAATCAGTCAGAGCAACACTGAACAACTCCCCAGTGCAGTCATGACGCTCCAGCGACTACAGCACCACCTGGTGGCCAAAGACACCTGTTGCAACAAACTAGTGTGTTATTTATGCAGTAGCGGTGTGCGCCAAAAAGAGAAAATTTGATTATCTTCTCAGAATTTAGAAATATTTCAAACGCACAATAAATAAATGTTGCAATATTTTGTAATCAGCTTTAATGAAAAAGGTAAAATAGTTATTTGTTGACTGTGGATGAAAGCAAATGACGGAGCATCCTGATTCAGGATGGATCCTGCATGTTGTTGTTATTGAAGAATTTGAGTTACAACATTTAATTTCCCTCTGGGCTCAATAAAGTATTTTTTAAATGAATTTGACTGTCTCTGGAAAAAAAAAAACTTCTCTAAATGTTAAAATTTCTTTATGATATATTGGAACAGTTTCATTGATATATATTTTCATTTTCAGTTATTTTATTCTAACACTTCAAAATAAAATAATCTAACACTGAAAAAAAAATCAAATGACATTTATGAGAATATGACAAAAAATAAACGGAAAGGAAAATCTGTTCAAACGTATCCATCCTCGCTGTCTCATAGAGGGATTCACAGCAGCATGTATTGATTGGTCTGCATTGCTCTGACCCTTTGCAGCATGAAGGATTATGGGTATTCAGTCCTCTGAAAAGCATTAGAGGTGATGTGTAGGTTGAATCTGTCAGATCTGTGGGTTAGGTTGAATTTTCTTTATTTCTTCTTAGGAATGTTGGTTCAGATAAAATCTCTGGTTTTTATTTGTCTTTCTTGCTGTGTGCTTCTCCCTGAGTGTCAATTCAACATTATTTCCTTTGTTCGGTGTCAACCCCTTATTCTTGTCGAGTTCTCTATCGGCTCAGTCATTTATGTACTTGTGCTGTATGCCTGATTTAGTTTCCTGGTGCCTTTGAAAATTAAAATGGAATTCATTATTTTAAGCAGGCCCAGAATCTTAAAAACAAACATTTTAGACAATAAATGCAAAGCATGGTGGTAGACATATTGTGCAGGGGGGCATGGTGGATAAACAGTCTGGATGAGAGGGATTCTTCATGATACCAGGGTTCTTTTTTATCTTGCTTTAAAAAAATTGAATGGGAGTGAGACCCCAAAGACTTTTTCAGGAATTTTCACCACAATTTTCCTGATCCTTCCATCATTAGTGGTGAGAATGGTAGAGGAAGTTCTTGCACTCTTAAATACAGTATATTGATACATCCTAACGTTAGGATGTATATACTCAATATACACTGCTCACAAAAATGAAAGGAACACTTTAAAGAAACACATTAGATACATCAGATCTCAATATGAAGTTGGATATCTATACAAATAACGACAGGGCAATGTCTTAGGAACAAAAGGATGCCAAGTCTTTTAATGGAAATAAAAGTTTTCAGCTTACAGAGGGCTCAATTGTGTAGACACCCTAAAATCAGAGTGAAATGAAGATGTGGCAGGCTAGTCCATTATTTCAAAAACTTAATTTCTGCAACTCAAAATGCTTTTCAGTATCTTGTGTGGCCCCCACGAGCTTGTGTGCATGCTTGACAACGTCGGGGCATGCTCCTAATGAGACAACGGATGGTGTCTTGTGGCATTTCCTCCCAGATCTGTGTGAGGGCATCCCTGAGCTCTTGTACAGTCTGAGGAGCAACCTGGCACCGCCTAATGGACCAAAACATAATGTCCCACAGATGTTCTATTGGGTTTAAGTCAGGGGATCATGATGGCCATTCAATTGTTTCAATTCCTTCATCCTCCAGGTACTGCCTGCATACTCTTGCCACATGAGGCCGGGCATTGTCGTGCATTAGGAGAAAACCAGGACCTACTGCATCAGCGTAGGGTCTGACAAAGGGTTCAAGGATTTCATCTGGATACCTTATGGCAGTCAGAGCACCATTTCCTAGGCAGTAGGGGTCTGTGCGTCCCTCCATGGATATGCCTCCCCAGACCATCACTGACCCACCACCAAACCTGTCATGTTGAACGACGTTGCAGGCAGCATAACGTTCTCCTTGTCTTCTCCAGACTCTTTCACGTCTATCACAGGTGCTCAGGGTGAACCTGCTCTCGTCTGTAAAAAGTACAGGGCGCCAGTGGCGGACTTGCTAATTCTGGTGTTCTTGAGCAAATGCCAGTCGAGCTCTACGGTGCTGGGCAGTGAGCACAGGGCCCACTACAGGACGTCGGGCCCTCAGGCCATCTTCATGAAGTCTGTTCCTGATTGTTTGGGTAGAGACATTCACACCAGTGGCCCTCTGGAAGCCCTCAAGTGACACACACAGGGGGAGCCCGATAAAGGATCCAGTTTCAAATCCGCCGCTCTCATTTAGCTTTAACAGAGGTAGTTGGACAGATCGGGACGGATATCTCTACTACCCCCCCCCACACACTCGTACACAGGGGCAACACCCCCCCTTTTCACTGGGCTCCCTCAGAAGGGTGATGGGCTCCCCATGAAACCCTCAAGTGACACACACGGGGGAGCCTGATAAAAGATCCAGTTTCAACCCTCCCGCTCTCATGGAGCTTTAACAGAGGTAATTGGACGGATCGGGATGGATGACTCGCCCCCCCCCCCCCCACACACACACACACCCTCTCTCTAACGGAAGCGGTTGGATGGATGACACCTGCCCTCCTTCTCACTGGGCTCCCCCGGAAGCCCTCAAGTGACACACACAGGGGGAGCCCAATAAAAGATCCAGTTTCTTTCTCCCCCATGATCATGGAGCTTTAACCGAGGTAACTGGATGGATTGGGATGGATAACACTAATACCCCCACCTCACACACTCTTACGGAGGCAGTTGAACGGGCAACACCCCTCCTCCTTCTCACTGGGCTCCCCCAGAAGCCCTCAAGTGACACACAGGGGGAGCCCAATAAAAGATCCAGTTTTAACTCTCCCGCTCTCATGGAGCTTTAACACAGGTAATTGGACGGATCGGAATGGATGACCCCCCCCACACACACACACACTCTTACGGAAGTGGTTGGATGGGCGACACCTGCCCTCCTTCTCAGTGGGCTCCCTCGGAAACCTGAACACAATATTGTTGTGACACAAATATTTACATAACGCACACACACACACACATACGGACGCAGCATGTTACATTTCGTGATATAAATTATTTATTTACATTTACAGAAAAAAATGACCCCATCAAGACAATGTCGTAATAACTATTGGAAATAGAACTCAAGAAACAGTAGCTGACGTCATCGCCACAACCTAACAGAGAGCTCTATAACATTGTGCCCTCTGTCAAAGATCTCCTATAACACAAGGTGCAAGGCATCACGTGTAGCCCCGAACCCCCCGCCCCCCCACCCCACGCCCAGACTGAACACACATTGCAGTTAAAGCCCAGTACCCTGCTTTGCACTACCCCGGTTTGCTTGGTACCCCTCATCTACAAAGAACAGAGGCCGGCTAGTCCGCCCTTACCAAAACACACACACACACTCACACACATCTAAGAGACACTCACACACTCACATTCAGTGTCCTAAACACTCCCTCCCCTCTCCCGAATTGTTCAGTCTTTCTAAAAAAACAAAATCCTCTGAAAAAGGTGCAAGGAGACCCGTCGGCGTCTGTAAAGTTGGAAGGAGAGGCTGGCAGCGGCTGATGACAACATCATCCCAACGTGCAAGTCTCATCGCTCACCGCTGTGCCAGCTCAGTCTCTGCAATGCCGACGTCCTCTGTGGGCATTTACACATTTCATTTGGGAGAGAGGGAGAAGAGTGAAGGAAGGCAGATGCTAATCGTCACGGTTGGCCTACAAGGGGGAACATCTATCGCCACAGCGCTCCGTAGTGTGAGGGGGGCTCGTTCCAGCGTGTCTGGGCTCAGATAAGTCGAGTGGAGGCGCGCATGGTGTTCTCAGAGCTGAAGTGGACATTGTTCTGCTTCTGCCGGTTGATCCTGTTGGTCCGTGGGCACTTCCTGTACAGAGAATAATGAAGAAGCACAAGAAGAGACATGACTTACTTAGTAGTGACCAACTAAGCAGCGCTCCACGCAGAAAACAGTACAACCTGTCCTGATTCTATATTTGGTTTGTGGGTTGAATCAACACGGTTTTGTAGCATCACCTAGAAACAACACGGAGAAACATTCATCCCTTTTTCTCTCTGTTATCCAAGGTTGAATTAGCCTGGAAAGCCATCTTTATATGTAAATCAAATCAAATCAAATCAGATTTATTTATATAGCACATTTCAATGCAACAATGTCGCCCAAAGTGCTGAACAGACAAAATAAAAAACATTTAAAAAGTCAAGTAAAAACACGATAAAACATAAAAGCAATAGATAAAAAGATAAAACACACAAGTTGATTAAAAAGAAGGGGACTACCAAGTCAACTAAAAGTAGAAAAAGCTGTTAAGAAAAAGTAAGTCTTAAGTAGCTTTTTAAAAATGGCAACAGATGATGCTTGCCTAATGGGGATGGGCAACATATTCCATAAAGTTGGAGCTGCCACAGAAAAAGACCTAAAACCCCTTTTCTGAAGTTTTGCCCTAGGTACAGTTAACCTATGTTGGTCAGCCGACCGCAGTCCACGAGAAGGAACATACGGCATGAGAAGTTCCGATAAATAGGTAGGGGCTAGCCCATTCAAACATTTGTAGGCGAGAACCAAAACCTTAAACTGCACACGGAACCTAACTGGGATCCAATGCAGAGAGGCAAGAACAGGAGTAATATGGTCAAATCTACATGTGCCCGTCAAAAGACGAGCTGCAGCATTTTGTACCAACTGCAACCTAGCAACACATCCATGATTAATACCCAAAAAAAGACTATTGCAATAGTCCAAACGAGATGTTATAAAAGCATGGATAAGCTTCTCGAAGTCACTCCTAATTAAAAGGGATTTAACCTTATAAAGCTTCCTAATGTGAAAAAAACAAACTCGAACCACATTATTGACTTGAACATCAAAATTAAGCTGAGAATCTATCTTGACACCCAAATTAGAAACAACATCTTTCGCATCATAGGAAAAGCCATGCAACAACGACTGAGTATCTACAGGAGCACCACTCGGTGCAAACATAATCAACTCAGTCTTAGACTCGTTAATCTGGAGAAAATTACACCCCATCCAATCATTAATATCACGAAGACAGCTCAAAGCTAATTCCTTAGCTTTGATAGGAGCATAAACCTGACAGTCATCAGCATAGAAATGAAAGTCAAGCCCATATTTCCTAAAAATGGCCCCAAGTGGGAGCAGGTACAAATTAAAAAGCAGAGGACCAAGTACAGAGCCCTGTGGAACTCCATATTTCAGAAGAGCATCACTCGAGCAGAAGCTACCAATCTTAACAGTTACATACCTGTCAGACAGGTAGGAACTCATCCATGTGAGGGCTGAACCAGACAGACCAACAAACTTCTCCAGACGATCAAGAAGTATACCATGATCAAGAGTATCAAAAGCAGCTGTCAGATCTAAAAGTAACAAAAAGACTGTGTCGCCCGCATCGGTGTAATTATAAATATCATTGAGCACTCTCACTAGCGCAGTTTCAGTGCTATGCATTGCTCTAAAACCTGATTGAAAAGCTTCAAAAATGTGGTTATCATCCAGGTAATCAGATAATTGTTTAAAAACGACTTTCTCAAGAACTTTAGAGAGAAATGGCAGTGTAGAAATAGGTCGATAATTGGATAAGACCGAAACATCAAGACCGGGTTTCTTGAGAAGGGGTTTGATTACAGCTCTTTTTAGACTCTTTGGAACTTCCCCAGACTGCAAACTAGAGTTGATAACTCTATGGGCCATATGTGAAATAGCTGGCCAGACGTCTTTAACAATAGAGGATGGAAAAATGTCGAGCGCAGAGCTACATGATTTCATGCTTCCAACAATTTCATCCAGCATAACTGGGGATACAGACTCAAAAGAGTTCAAAATCGTTGAACCAGAAAGAATATTGTCCTCAATAAAACTAGATTGCTGGGGAATTCTAGCTCGAACAGCTTCAGTTTTACCAATAAAGTATGTCAGAAACCTCTCAGCAACAGCCGAAGAAGCTTCAAGTCCACCAGCACATGAAGGATTTAAAATCCCATCAACAGTAGAAAAAAGCATTCTTAAGTTATGTCCACTAGTGCTAATAATATCAGACAAATAGGTAGATTTTTCCTTTTTTACAGCCATTTGATAGGAACCCCATGCAGACTTCATGGCTTCAAAGGAGGCCTGCGACTTAGATTTCTTCCAGATACGCTCACATTTCCTGCACACTCTTCTAGCTGCACGGGTGCTATCATTCAGCCAAGGCTCACGCTTACTTTTAGGTCTGCAAGAACGAAAGGGGGCAATCTTATCTAAAACACTGAGACAAGACGCATCAAGTCTCTCCAACAACTCAGTTGTAGATGAGCTTTCAGAAATAGCAGAAACAGCAGACAAACACAAGTTGTGATTAAGAAACTCAGACGAAAACAATTCAGCAGTGGAGGAATTGACAATTCTTCTGCTGCTAGACTGGACACTACTTGATGCAGGTAAAAAAGGAGCTAAAACCTCAAACAGAATAGGACAATGATCAGAAAAAATAGCATCTTGAACACACAGATTAGTCACGGACACATCTCTCGTTAAAACAAGATCCAGCAAATGTCCATCAGAATGAGTCGGACCAGAAACAAGTTGTTTCAGATCAAAAGAATCTAAAATATTAAGAAATTCCTTCACAAGCGGCTTATTTGGACAGCAGAGGTGAATATTAAAATCACCCATAATGAGAAGTCTGTCATATCTAGTGATGCAGCAAGCCAAAAAATCAGAAAGTTCATCCAAGAAATCCTTATTGTATTTTGGTGGTCTGTAAATCACTGCACAAACAAATGGGTTAACCCGGCCCAGTTCAAAAAGTGTCAATTCAAAACTAGAATAGGTAGTGAGGAAAAAAATCTGCTTACAAAAAATCTCATCCTTAAAAACAACCGCCGTGCCTCCCCCACGGCCCACTGGACGGGGGTTGCTAAAGAATGAGCATCCAGGTGGAACAAGGTCAGAAAACAAACTGGACTCACCAGCTCAAACCCACGTCTCAGTCAAACAGAGAAGAGAAAGTTTTTGCTCACCAAAGAAGTCATTCAACATAAAAGTCTTATTGGAAAGGGACCTGGCGTTGAGAGAGGCAAACTTTATGGACGTGGCACCAGCATCCTTAATCCAGGGAATCCGCTCCACCTGTCGAAGATTCGAGTGTCGGACACCGCGCCGAGAACCCAGGAAGCAGCACGGAAAAGACGATCCGGATAAATCCAACACTCCTGACAACGGAACTAGGCAAGACCTCGATGGATCCAAAAGCCTCAAAGAAAAAGACGAGTGGCAGCATCTATCGACATCACCTGCGCCCAACGTGGAGCCCAACCAAGCCAACTTGAGCTTCACCCGCCGACCGGAACGCCTCCCCCTACGGCGGTGACGAGCCCTTCTGGCAGGTGTAGCCGCATAAAGGTAGGCCGGCACTGAAGAGAGCACAGTAGTGTAGGAGGATTTCCATCCATAACGATTCGAGCCCACAAATTCAAAAAACGAACAGCGTAAATCCAAAAGTGACTGACGGTCGTACACAACTTTTGCATTAGAGTTACACAAAAAGTAAAACATAAAAAGACATACAAAAAGCAGAACAGTTTCACGAGACAGACGGCATGCCAACACCGGCGCCATCTTGAACACCTCCACTGTCCATTCCAGTGGAGGTGTTCCATCCACTGTAAATGTATAGTTTGGCCATGACCCGTAGAAACAGGGAACAATCTACGGTCGTCTATCAATCTGCAATCAAACAGCGTTTAGGACCAGTCAGAGCAACGAACAACGTGACGTGTTCAGAGGAACAAGTCCACGGGGCAGTCTGCCAATCACCACCGAAGAAAAGAAAAAGGAAATACATCCTAAATGACTTAAGTACCTCTGTCTGCTCATGTCTCAAAGAAAAGCCAAAGTCTAAATAGTACAAAGTTGTACTGTTTCAAATGAGCCGCTTCCATCTTTATAGTTTTTCCCCGTCACATCTCTGGTGCTAAGCCCGCCCAACGTCTCTCTAAAAACTTATGCCGCTTCCAAATACGGCCCGGTCCAGTTCGGTCTGGATAGCCCCAGCCTGGCTGGGTTGATTACAGACATCCTTAAGCCTGGGGCACACAGAAGACAGATGTGCTGCGTCACGGAAGCGCCGCGGTTTTGGGAAGTCAAATGGTCGCACAGGAAGCGCTGTGCCGCTGAACGCTTCTTGGAAAGTTGCGCAATAGTCACAACATCACGCGGGACTCTTCTGTTTATACGTGATCAGAGTTGCCGTCGTGATTTGTGAGACTGATTCATTAAAAATGGGTAAGTACGCTATTTATTAGAATATTTTAAGATCAATAGTACTTTAAAGTTATCAATACTGTAATCAGGTAGCATTTATAATGTTTGGTGATTTTTGTGTTTTTGTGCCGTAAAGCCGTTCCGCGTCGTAATGTCTGTTGTAAAGTACTCCACAATGTTGTAAACAGCCGCGCCACGGCGCTTGAAATAGAACTGGCGCCTATCTTCAGCGCCTCCACACGGACTGGCGTTTCTGGGATGTGGCATTGCGCTCCCCATGTAGCCACTCTCATTAACTATAATGGCTTCATTTTAAAATGACGATGCGGGCGTGACGCGGCGCATCTGTCTTCTGTGTGCCCCAGGCTTTAGGAATACTGACGTGACTGAGCATATGTGTGGTCTCCAAAATTGGCGCAACGATATCAGTGATGTCATGAGCGCAACTCCGAGCACGTGGGCGGGGCAAAAGAGTGCAGAGAAGTCCACGGTGTCTCCCTTAAATTAAACAAAGGTGGCCGTGAGCAGTGTTGCTTTTGGAGACTCTGATTCTGATATTGCATCCTGCTCTGCCGTGTCTGTCCTGGCGCAGCTCAAGCCTGGCAGCGCTGTGTGTGTGTGTGTGTGTGTGTGTGTCCTCCTCAGAGAGAGACAGAAAAAGAGATGGCTTCAGTCAGAGGCTTGTTAACTCCACAAGATCCAGAATGATAATGAATCAGTGGGTAGCCCCCGCTGGCTGATTTTATCCGCTAATCGGAGGCTCCCCCTAATGGTAGGCATGAATTTGAGCTGGCCAATCAATTGGCAGTGGGTGTGTTGGACTGGTTCAGCCCAAAGCAGATCGCTTTGGGAAGAGGTCTGAAAAAGCGACTGGCTGCACACGGAAAAAATCCAGGCTATGCGGATGTGAACACTCCCTCCCCTATCTAGGCGGAGTGGAGCCGATGCTGGTGTGGAAGCCTTAAGAGAGCGCTGTGATTGGTCTGACCTAAACTTAACTGAGCCAATGGTAGACCTGCTGAGGCTACAATGGAGTACGGCTAGACCAACCTGCAGAGCAAAACCTCTTACTACTGATACGATTTGTCTAGATTTCTAGGCTAAGGTTGAGTTGCAGAGGAAACTCAGACCTTCACCTCCACAGGAAGTCTCTCCATATCATCCTGATTGGATCTCAAGGTATTCCCAGGCCTGACTTTAGGCAGTCTCCTAGGAAATGCCAAGAAAACCTCCAGAGAGAGGCGATCAGGAGGTGTCCTAATCAGACTCCTGAACCATCTCATCTAAGGCTGGGACATAGAACGCTTCAGAGTTAGCTCAATTCAGCCACTTGTGTCAACAAGATTCCAGACAAAGTCCTGATCTTTTGCTCCGTCCAATCTCACGAAACCCAACGACACCTGAATTTGAGGCAAAGATTCCCTCCCGACCCAACGGTAGACCCGTTTAAGACTTCACCCTCAGGAAACCGTGAGCCAAAGTCAAAAAGTTTGTTCCTGTTTTGTTCTTTTCATCTGATCCAAACGGAACGAGTGTAGAGTAATGCGGCAACAACGTGGTATTTGTGAGGTTTTTCTTTTCCAGCAGACCTTTCCTTCGACGTGACAGAATGTCATACACAAGAGGCAAAGAGCACAGATGACCTTTTCTGCTCCCACCTGTTTGTCCTTTAAGTGAACAGAAAATAAGCAGAAATCCTATAAAACTCTGGCAACATTCATAAAATGCAATACAAGGCCTGCATAGATGGAGCACGACAATAATCCCCCGGTGTGTTCGGATTCAATAACCTGAGCTCCAGCAGTTGTGCACTGAACTTCTACAAAGTGTGTGTGTGTGTTTAAAATATTTGTTAAATGAGTACCGCTGAGCTGCAGGAAACATTAGTGCCACTGGAGCTGCACTCGGTGTTATAAATTCTCCCTCTGCTTCTTTATCTTCTCCCTTTACCTCCTCACCCAGCTCCTTTACAGCTGCTCGCTCTTTCATTTTGTCCCTCTTCCTCCTCCTCCTCCTCCTCTTCCTTCTGCCCTTCTTTGCTCAGAGGAGCAGTTTTGTTTCAGCCAGAACTCTTAAAATCTTTTATTAAATGTCATAAATTGCTAAGGTCAGCCGGAGGCAGACAAGCTGCAGGCTACCTACTATATGTGTGTGTGTGTGTGTTTCGGGAGGATTTTATGTGTGTTTCCTACCTTTTTCTTTTTTTTTACAGTGATTACATAATGCCTGTTAAAACAAAACTGCCACAACCAGCACAGATATCTTAGTGTGTCTGCCCTTGTGTGCACACGCAGCGTGTTTTTAGACGTGTGCGCCCTCAGGGAAAGTGACAGTACTTTCTCCCAGGGGTGAGGAGCTAAGTGACCTTTCTGCTGTTTCCTCCAGGCTCAGGAGCTTTTCATGTCTAAATACTCACACAGAATGGGAAATATAGCTCTAAAGCTCATTACTTTGCTGTGTTTGTGTGTGTGTGATGCAGGGATCGGATGGGTTGTGGGGACCTGAATCTGTCTGCACAGCACTGGAGAGTAAAGAGATGTTTACTGCAGTTATTTAAAGAGAAAATATGAACCGTTCTTTTTTTATTAGCCGACTCCTCGAAATGACACTTGGCACCAAGTGGAGGAATGTTTTCACCCACAAAAAAGTAGCGCAGAACATTAGACGAGGATCTATAACTTGTGTTTTTTGAGAATAAACATGCATATACCTCAGTTTTTACAATATGAACTAAACCTTTTGCAGTAACTAGAAATACATACGAAAGGTCAAATGTTGCATGGCTGCAGGTTTTTAGCATATTTGCAATGCTTAAGTGAGTGTGATTGATGTGCAAACAACAAAAAAAGAAAAGAAAAAAAGACAACTTTATTACTCAAAACAATATGGGAGCATCTTTATGGATGTAGATGATCAAATCTTAAATCTGAAGATAAACATGTGTTTTACTGGAAGACATTAGATTAGATAAGGGTTACAGCTGCAGTAAGTCTGCAGGAAACAAGCATAAATCTGTGATTATAATGTCCCCCTAAGTCATGGATACACAACCTGGTGTGTGTGTTTTAGGAGATGACTCACCTGGTAATGCAGAGCACCACCACACAGATGATGACCACCTGGAGGGCTCCGATGATAGAGGCGATGAGGACGTAGTGCAGTTTTCCGGATCCTGGCACCACGTAGAGCACGTTGTACTCTTTGATGTCACATTTAGGTCCCCTGAAGCCTGAGTGACAGCTGAGATCACACACACACACACACACACACACACACACACACACGTAAACAGGGAAGTGAAAAGAAAGAGTGGGGGAATGTGAGTCTCTAAATGCAGAGCTGATCTCTAACTCTAATATTTTACATTAAAAAGACATTTGGTGCAGAGACCAGAGACCAAGCATCAAGTTCCTTTCTGGTTTTTCAAGTCAGTTCATCAGCAGCACCCGACCCTCGCCGACTGTGTTGGGTTTTGAAAACACAACCTAACCTGATGTTTGTTTATGCAAAGCCTCACTATTTTATCTGGGTGTTGCCTAAAGCTGCAGGACGCCTCTTCACCGCTCTGCCACAATAAGATGACCTCCCATGAAACGTCTGCTTTAGTGTCCATTATAAGGCAGATTACCCTGGGGGAGCTTCTGGGACTGTAATTCTTCTTTTCAGCGCCTCCACAGGTGGGAAGAGGAATACTTTATCAAAAGATTTGATTAACCCATGGAAGTCCCTTAGTACATTTTTTGTGCAGGCACTAGTGTTTTTTGCTATTCATAATTTTTTTAGAAGACCTGTCATTAAAGGGGTTAAATCTAGAAAACACACATATTTCATCATGATTAGTGAGTGCTGAAGCCAAGGATGGAATCTGTGTAAAGAAATATTTAATTTTAATTACACCTTTTGATCGAGGACATTTTTTTGTGCAAAGGGTTCCCAATGTTACTTTTTTTGAAGGGACCTCCAAGGGTTAAACTCAGACCAGGTGCAGTTTAGCACATTATTAGGTGTGAAAATGAGCTAAAAATGATCAGGCACCTATACTCCGATTACTAATAGTGCTGATCGAGATCTTGTGTTATTGTGTGCATGATGGGAAATGTCCCAGTTAGTTAACTGGTGTAGAGACAGAGGCAGCTGCTTAGTTCTGGCTTTACTGTGACGACATGATATAAAAAATTATTCTGCTTTTTATGGAAATGTTAATTATTGGAGCACAAAGTGATTCTGGAGAGTGAGCAGAACCTTTCTGGTGATTCAGGAGCAGCAGAACAACAGCTCTGGTTCAGAACGGTTAGATAGCACAGAATAGCTGTGTAACGCTGAAGGTGAGGGTAAAACATGTCTGATGATTCAAATCTGACACTTTACTGCTGCTGCACCATGACATGGTGGGATTTGGCTAGCAGAGATAGTCTAAAACACACACACACACACACACACACACACATACTAATGGAGGTGATCTTTGTTGTCAGAGACGAGCTAAAACGGTCCTCCTTTTAATCTCTCCCTCCCTCTCTCTCCATCTTTTCTTCTTTACCTGCTTTTTGCATCTCTGGGGAGGTTGTTACCCACCAACACCTGCACATCCTTGTGTAGCACGCGCACACACACACACACACACACACACACACACACACACACACACACACACACACACACACACACACACACACACACACACACACAGTCTCTGTTCCTCTATCCCCTCGACCTGACAGTGTGTTAGATGAACAGTACAACCTTGTTCTGTTTGGGAGATTCACTTTATTTTCACACTGATGTCACAGAATCACACACCCCCCCCCCATGACTAATGACTGAATACCCCCCCCCACACACACACATTTTAACTGAGAAAGACATGCATCACTCCCACCCAGACCAAGCTGCTTCCTGTCTCATTAGGATGGAGCCCCCTGCTCTCCACCACCAACAGGGGGCAGCAGAGACCCTCCACACTCCCCCTCAGATCATCAGTGCTCTGTATTCAACATGAGTGTCTGGCTGGGAGAGCCAGGACAATCCAGGTTAAGAGAGAACTGAGACAGAAAGAGTTAGCAGGAGGCATCAAGACCCCCTGGCTGCACACCTGAGCAATACAAAGGTGCATTCATATGTGTGTGTGTGTGTGTGTGTGTGTGTGTGTGTGTGTGTGTGTGTGTGTGAGAGAGAATTAATAAGAATTCTCATACATTATTGCATGTTTATGTTTCAGTGCATTCTGTGAATCTGGATGTTTGCATTCATTAGCACATGTTAGCACAGCTTAGCACTGAGTCAGGTGTTCAAATGTTTTTATAAATGTGCAAAGTGGGTTTCTGTTTGTCTAAGTCACAGATATACAGACTTACTCCCCAGGCGCTCCGAGGCCAGAGAGGGTATGTAAGGCGTGTTTCCTCTATTGGAATTTTGGGCTAATTTTACCGGAACTTTGTCTAGTCAAAAGGACCATTTTCTGGGCCATTTTCAGGAACCAACAGAGTACCTGAGCTGGGGTAAGTACTTGGACTGGCCCAGTAGAGTCGTTTGAGCGGACATTTTTTTTAATCACGCTAATTGGTTGTAACTCAGAAGGAAATGACATCAGCAGACGTTGCCAAACAACTGGCATTTGTAAAAATTCAAGAGTTGCTGGTGAAGCAGAATAGAAGGAATAGAAAAGAAGCAGTGCCCATTATGCTTTAAAATTGCCATTACTAAACTCACAACATCAAAAAAATGCATCGGAAATCCCCCCCAACACCGTATTTCACAGGGCTTTGTTGTCTCATGGAGCACCGTAAAAAAACGATGCTTCTTCTGGTCATTGAACCTTGATTTTACATCACACAGCTTCTCTCCTGGTCCTTCAACTCAATTAAATTACGGCATCCTTCTACAAAATAAAACTGCTAATGTTATTAATGTCCTCAGATGTCTTTTGGTGCTCATCTGAGATATCATTCACCGCCGAAGCAGTCGTGATATCCTGACATCTTAGCAAAGTCCTGAAAAGACAAAATGTTTATGGAGTCACAGTGGCTAAGAGCGCTGAGTCATTTTAACTCCTGGTCACTTTTCTCCCTCGTAGAAATTTCCTGGAATTCCTAAAGTGGAAACACAGCTAAAACCTCTCCAGTAAGTTCTGGGTCTCCCACGGGGTCTCCTGCCAGTGGGACATGCCTGGAAAACCTCCGGATGCCTGAACCACCTCAGCTGACATGTTTCAATGTGGAGGACCAGCAGCTCGACTCTGAACTCCCCCCAGATGATGAAAATCCTCACTTGATCTCTTAAGTTGATCCTTCTTATGAAATTCAATTCCGTTTTATCAACCCTATACAGATAACAAGCTAGTAGTTATTAGGGTTACTAGGGGTGGGACTCGATTAAAAAATTAATCTAATTAATCAGAGGCTTTGTAATTAATTAATCTTGATTAATCTAATTTTAATCGTTCAAGACAATTTGCACCCAAGCGATTTTTTAAAATAAAAAATAATGTTAGTGAGGCACAGATAACATACCCACACTGTAATGAGTATATTTCTGTAACCACAAGGTCTGTTTGATTACTTTGGTCTCATTATAAAAGGGAACCATTGTGGGATTTATTGGGATGTGTAAATAGTATATGTGTTATTGATGAAGTGTGAATGGACATGGAACATGTTGTGTACTGAACTGAACACTAGGTGGCAGCAGAGCACTGCTAATACATATAGAGGTGTAGTGTAGAGTTCAGGGGAAGTTCTGCTGTGTGTGTGCTTGTCCCTCCTGCTGTGATAAAGTTCATATGGATAAAGTTACTGCCTGCCTGCTTTCTACCAACTATAAAACTTAACGGTAAAAAAGTTGATATTTTTCTTTCTTTTCTTCATGAAGAGCAATTTGTCATGATTCATTTATTTGTAGTTTTAGTTGTGTTTGGAGCACGTAACACAGGTTTATATGATCTTGTAGCCCAGGCTCTGAAGATTTTAGAGGTGCACCTTGATGATATTTATTGATATATAGGGCATAAATGGTGATGCTAAACTTTTCCGAGGACACTAGGGTTCAAATGAGTAAAATTTTAAGGCTTTATTTTTTTTATTATTAATTAATTGTAAATAATGCGTTAAATTCCCACCCCTAGTAGCTAAACAAATGTAATCTAAGATATTTAAGTCTGGCTCCAGTATCTTTACAAATTAAATCCAAATTTTGCTTGATGGCTTTTAAAAATGTATTCCTTGTAATTTTTGTTCCTTCCTTTCCCAGGAAAAGCCCAGACTGTGGTAAGAGCTAAAAAGACCCATTATGAAGTTTTCTTTTAAACTTTAATCATCAAAGGTTCCAGCAGCGTTCATGAAAAATCATGTTGTCTTAAAACAAATAAAGTGTTATTCTAGGTTAAAATCAGCATATTTCCATTACATTGCTGTGATTCATGCTAACAGATGTTTCATAACATGTCGGTTAAAGATGTGTCAGAGTAGGAAAAGAAACAAAAACAAAAGGTCTGGAACAACTGCACACCGTTGTACATAAAGGAAGTAAATTCTGCATTTATGTGACTGCATGAAAGGAGGGATTCGTCTGATTAGCTCCTGGTGAGGCTTTCCGGGCACGTCCAACCAGGAGGATGCCTAAAGGCAGACCCAGGACACGTTGGAGGGACTATGTTTCTCGGCTGGCCTGGGAACGCCCTAGAATTCCCCCAAAAGGAGCTGGGACAAAAGTCTGAGGAGAGGGAAATCTGGGCCTCTCTGCTGCCCCTGAGACCCGACACCCGGATAAGCGGGAAAAATGAATGCACGGATGTTCCGAATCTGACAGAAGACAATCACTGCAGCACAAAGTCGTTATGCATGACTGCACCACTTTGTTAACCTTTATTAAATCTTATAAAACTGACACAATGTTCTTTTTAATTAATCAAGCACCACATGCAGCAGCCAAAACGATGCATCACTGCTTCATTCTTGGAGCGTAATTGGAAGCAAACTGTTGTTTTGCTCTTTATGGTTTGATGTGACCATTTATGACTGGAGATAAAGAAGTAATAAAACCAAAACTGTGTTGTATAACTGCTTGTTATTACTGACAAGTAAAAACTTAATCAAGTTTTTATTAGTAATATGTATACCCCCAAGAAAGAATCTAGTAATATCCAGTTTGGCTCCATCTGTGGATTTGTGTTTTTGTGTGATCGTGCAACGTCCTGGAGATGCGTCTTTAAAGGTCAACTACTCATATTTTAATACATTTGCAGTGGTCTCTAGTAGGAATGAATGTCTTGTAAGATGTTCTCTGGGGGAAAAAAAGCTCTGGTGCACCTGTTTGAGGACGCAGAAGTCAGCTGGAGGAAAAAGTAGCTTCAGACGACAGGATTTGGAGTCTTATTTTCTGATATTTGGACATCTCGTCTCTGATTGGCTAACAGCAACACGACTCTACCACTGACTCTGTTTGCTCTGCAACGTTGATGTTTTATCTCCACAAATAACACAAGCCTGGAGGAGTTCTGCTGTGTGGTGGAGTTGTTAATGCTAACGGTTAGCTTCTGCTATCCCAGACGTTCTCTGCTGTTTCCTGGACGCTAAACCAACAACAGCCTTCCCCGTTGTGAGTCAAGATGGGTGAGTCCATGAATGTTAAGTGACAGTGTGACGTAGATCTGTCATGATTTTCTAAACCGAGCGTTTTTCCATCTATTTTCTATCAGAAGCTAATGCAGGAAATAGGGGTAGAAGACTATTTTCATGTTCAGCCTGCATGTTAAACTCAGATTGACTGATCATTTTCAAAAATATAAAGTAAAAAACGGTTTCTCAGTGAACCTGCTCTTTAAGTTTTTTGAGCTGTTGCTGTCACGCTCTTCTGTGAACGGCACAGCTGTTTCAGAGCAGGGAAACACTTGTAAATTCATGAGGCATCATTCTCTTTAATGATCAGCAGCATCATGAAGACCACCTGCCCCGCATTGCTTCTTCTGGCCGAAACAGCTGTGACCCATTGGGTATTGGACGCAGGATTTCATGTCTTGTTTGGTACCAAGATGTTGTAAGTAGATTTTAGATATTCTTGAGTTATGAGGTTGGTTCTCTGACTCATACCAAATGGATCCAGGAAGGATCGGCCAGAACCTTGGATTGTTTTTTAATGATGTGTCAGCAAACGAGGACCAGATTGTGACGGTTTCAGGAGTGATGCTGAAGGTTAGGGGGAAATTTCTTCAAATACACAAATTAGGACTCATGCATTTTTGCTCATACTTCAGTGACATGAGATATAATGCAATGATGCAAAAATACCATTAACCAAGTATCGTTTATTAGGATATTTTTCCTTTTTAGAAACATGAGTTTTATATAGTTTTTGTTTTTTGCATGAAGTCTGAAAAAATTGTTGCAAAAGACTTCTGTTTTCTAATAGTTTGGATTTTTGTCAATTGTATCATAAACAATAAAAAAATGTTTTCATCTCTCATCTCAGTAGGTCAACCACTTGATTGAAATCTGTAAAGGTGGTCCCTAAATTCACTGATATTGACTGCAAAAAAAACCAAAACCCCAAAAGAGCCAAGCAAAAAAATAAAAAAATAAAATGAAGATACATTTTAATTACCTTCATATTAGTTTTTTTGCATAATAATAACCATATATCCTTGTCAAAATTGATAAATACTGCAAGATGTTTGCTTGGCGTAGAAATTAAAAGGTTAAGCATCCCTTTTTGTGCAATATGTAAGAATGAAGCAAGAATGACATCCTGTGGTCACGTTTGGGTACTGCAGCCCATTTTTTTAAACATAAAGTTACTTTCTCACTACTGTTCCGTGAGTTTCATGGCTGTTGCCAGTTACGGATCAGCGCCAGAATATTCTAGATAACAAGTGAAGACGAGTCATACAGTAACTTGATAAGTAGATAAATACATTGTCATATCTGGTGTTAGCACTCTTGGGTGTTTTACGGTAGGGAGCACTTACTACACTTATTACGGTAGCACACCTCCACTAGAGGAAGTGTTGATGTTAGCCGTCATGCTGCTAGCTTGCTGTTATAGTTCTGAACGACTCATTAAAGGAAGTAAAACGCCACGATTGACTCATTATTCACTTCACACATATATTTTACTGTAATATCCAGTTGTTGGTCATTGAACACGTAGCTTGAGATATTTTTAAAGCTGACTATTTTCTTCTAATTTCACTGTTAGCATTGTTAGCTCAATGTTAGCCTCTAGCCTTCTTTACCCGGTATTAGAGTAAAACAAAAAGATGCCGTGGCTTCTTAGGGTACAAGGAATAACTTCTGGGTCGCTCCTGTTTACTGGCATCTCTGGAGCAATTTTCCTGCTGGTGTTGAATTATAAATGCCGGCGCTGCTGCGTCAGATCGGCGCACACTCGGCAACCTCATGACCTTCTTTGACCATTTTGAAAGGAGAAAAACTGACAACCCCCCAGCCGGCTGAGAATGAAATCTGTTTTAATGTAACCTTAGACAGTTTTGTGATAATTCTTACATATTGTACCTTTAAATACATTTTTATTTTTTTACTATTCTTCTATTTTTAAATAAGAAATATTGAGGACTAAAATGTGCTTTACCAAATAGTTGAGCAGAATCTCAAAGGGTTAATATTTCATGTAAATGTTGTGTTTGCAGTAAGTCACTTGTTCTTAAGATTGTCCAGATATTAACTACTTTATCCTGACATCACCATCACGGATCTCCAAGCAGCTCAACCAGTCCAGATACATTCCAGCAAGCCCGATTCCCCCAGCAACACTATAATTATAGCCTTAATTGCAGTGGTTTTAATGTTGTGGCTGATCAGTGCATTCACTCCACCCCACCCAGCTCTTTTTCCACTCGGTGCTGCTGCACATATGCAAACCACAATGGGAGCTGTGATTGGTGATGCCCACACAGTCCGCCTTGCACACTTGGAAGCAGAACCCAAGATCATAACGCGTGGGGCCAGGAACGCCAACATCCTCATTAGGCAGTGAGAAATCCAACATGGAATTAATTTGAAGCAGAGCAGCATGTTTGACTGGTCACGGGCCCGACTTACTGTACCGCCACAGCAGGAGGCATCTCCAACACTAGCACCTCTCAGCACACTGGCTTACATTCACTCAAAACAAACAAGGCTGATTAAAACGTAAATGGATTCCAGCGTTTGCTAGCGATTGTTACATTTTACAGCCTATTGGCAAACTTAGATTACATGCTTTTCGTTTCGAGTCTCAAGATCTGAGGGAAGACCAACAATTTGTGGTGGGAGAAAGCTTTGTTTATAAATCAACCCTGTAAACTTTAATTTGATTGTAACACAAGATTCGGTTGAGTAGTCTTCTTCCAATTGGCAGACACTGCACACCCCATTGCACTCTTGCTGCGTAGAGTGCAAATATAAAATAATAAGCACCATATGAGAGTGAGTGAATGAGAAACACGTTTTAAAGCGCTCAGTAGATTAGAGGTAGGATTAAAATGGTACTATATGAGTGTGCACCATTTACCATTCACTGCATTTTATGACTTCAATAATACAAAATGTCATTAAATCATTTTATTTCACTGTGGATGATTATAGTATTGTATTGTGTTACACTACAACTTAGTCCTAGAAACAGGAATATCCCTTGATTTTAAATGACCCCTTAATTAGAAATCACAAGAAGCAGTGGTTTAAATATTCTCCATTGAAACCGAACACTCCTTCAAGAAGCCAATCGTTTGCTCCAGTTGAGTTGTTTCATGTTAATAGAAGAGGTTTTTGCAGGAGTTTTAATATATTGTTCTGCTGAAAGGGACTAACCTGTTAGCATGCATGGCAGTAATACATGACTCATACCACCCATAAGCATTACTGGGAATGAACTTCAAAGTTTGTGCGGAGCAGTGTCTAGATGGGCTTTTTGAGAAAGTTGTTGCATTTTAGTAGCCAAGAAATCTAGACAGACTGTAGCTGAAGCAAAATGATTTTGCATGTTGGTCTAGCCACGCTCCATAGGACCTTCAGTAGGTCTAGTATTGGCCCGATCAGTTTTGTGTTATGCCAATCAGAGCAGGATGATCTGACGGAGTGGAACAAGATGGAGGCGGTGTGTTTGAAACGGCTTTGGCATCAACTTTTAACTGTTTAGATTTGGGCTTTTCTTTGAGTCAAGAGCAGATAGAGGTACTTAAGTCCTTTAATTCAGAAAAAGGATGTATTTGCGTCTTCTTTGATAGTGTATGCTGGACTGCCCTGTTGACTGACATTCAATAGTGGTGAGTACGTCACATTGTTCATTGTCCAATAGCGTGTAGAGACAGTTTGACAGACAACCATAGATCCCGCCCCACGACTGAGCTCTGTCTATGAGTCGTGGCCAGACTATATATTCACATATATAGGGTGGTTTGCCAGGCTAGCATTTTTGTGTTCTGTTTACTTATTTATATAAGTTATAGCTATGTGGAGCTATTTTTTATAAGCGTGTACAACCAAAACATGTTAAAGCACAGATTTATGCATAAATAATTCAAAAATGGCTTTACCTTTTTGGGCTGGTTGACAAAAGACGTCTTGGGGTGTCTGCGACATCTCCGACCTGCTTTCTTATGCAAATTACTAATTTCGTAATGACCACGGTGTATTGGTTCAGTCTGGGCAAAGCTGCGATAACGCATCATGGGAGGTGTAGCCTACCTAGACACACCCGCTCAAATTTGCATGTTCCAACCAACTTCAGCGTCAGCAATACATAAATGTTGGGTTAATGCTAACAGCAGACCAATGCTAGCCCGAGCTACTGCTAAAGCTAGCCCAGGCTGCTGATAACGTCCTTGTTGGATGAGAGGGAATCAACAAAGAATGTCGGAGCACACATGTAACATTCCAGGATGTTCTAGGAATATTCAGACTTTGAATGAATGCCAGATAGTTCCACAACTTTCCTATTGAATTTTCCCGGATACTGTTAACGGTTGTAGAGTTTCAAGCTTCAGGCAGTGTCATAGATCCATTGGGCCAATCAGCATGGCCGAGTGGGTGAGATTAACCAGTCTTTTGGGATTGGTGGTTGTATTCAGCCATTTATCAGGGCTCCTGGGCCATTGTGTGCACCATCAAAGTTTAATATGCTAGATAAAGGCTCAAAGAACAGTTTCCAGTTGTAAAAAACGTTGTTCTAAAACCCCTTTAAGGGATGTTTTGCATAGCCTAGTTGTGATCAAACTCATGTGTGAAAGATGCAGAGACTGACCCAGATGTGTGAATTTATCTGTGCATGCTTACCTGCAGGAGGGCTGGGACAGCCTACTGGGGAACTGACACTCTCCATGGACGCAGTAGTTTTTGTAGTGATCTGGACAGGGAATGTACAAGCCACTGGCCATCCCATTGCTCGAGTCGTCCAGTTCCCCTCCTGCATAGACAAACACACAAAGATGTTATTGCTAAAAGCACAGATGCTTGTATCCACCTGTGTGCATTCATTACTGTGTTGTGTGAGACAGACTACGTGACAGGGGAGGGAGAGATGAATAATAAAAAGGACAAGAAATGAGAAAATATGAAGTGGATGAAGAGAAGAAAGTCTAATTCAGATCTGACAGCTCTAGTTTTTTTTGCTAATCCCCCACCTTTAAAGAAGCACTCACCCGTGTGGTCGCTGCGTGCCAAGTGTCCATCGCCTTTGTTCCCAGGTTTGATGTCACCTGGAAAGGCCAAAGACACATTAAAGCAGATCTCTTTTGGACCACGCGTCAAGGCTGAGAAGGCCGTGATGTGCGGAGGAAGGCAAGATGCTGATTTTTAATCGGAAAATGTGATAAAATGACGGTTATCTAAAGTCGAAGAGTGGATGAGTGATGACCACAGCTGGTGAAAATTGATGGGATAAAGTGGAGAACCGAGATATGCCTAAGAAGAAGACGAGGATACAAACAAAGCAGAGCAATCTCGGTCTCTCTGAACAGGTGCAAGAAATCAGTGCGACAAGCAGAATGGATTCGGGTGAGCTACCTGAGTTAATAAGAGCGATCTTAAGAGAAGAAATAAAGGTGGTGATAGATAAAATACAACCTGAACTTGAAACAATTAAAAAAGATGTGGCAGAGTGGGCTAACAAAGTGCGCGATATGGATGAGTCATTACACAGTTTGGACACTAGAGTTACGCTTTTGGATGAATCGAACGAAAGACTGAGAAAAGAGAATACAGATTTAAAGGAGAAGGTGGAGAATAGGAGTCGGAAATACAATATACGTATTCTTGGTCTGAAGAATGGCGTGGAGAGTGGGAATCCAACAGCGTATGTGTCAACAATACTGCATGAATTGTTTGATGGAAAGATGCAGAGCGCACTTGAAGTGGAGATTGCGCACCGAGTGGGGCCTGTGGATGAAGCTGATCAACGCCAGATGATTGTTTGGATGCAAAGGATGACGAGCAGAGATGAGATTTTAAGACTGGCGAGAAAAGAAAAGGCAACAGCAAGAGCCAGAGCACGCTTTCGGGATGTAAGGAGTGGATTATGGAAAACTGGGGTAAAACATGGGAATATTCACCCAGCTACTCTTATTCTGACTTACAAAGGAGAGACGAGACGGTTCACAGAGCATTTGGAGGATGACTCCTTTAAAGAAATTCGTGAGGAATATACCCTACATATTTTGGCAATATCAGAGACTCATGTAGATGCAACAATAGATAATTTGTTACTGCGTATAGATGGATATAGAGTATACAGACGTGATAGAAATATTTATGGTGGAGGAGTAGCATTTTATGTTTAGGAACAATTACCTGTGAGAGCAAGACTGGATCTCAGCAGTTCTGGAGTGGAAGCCATGTGGTTAGAAATGCAGTTACCACATGTTAGATCATTATTATTTTGCTGTTGTTATAGACCTCCAAATGCACCAATAGAGTATTTGGACAAGGTTTGTGGAATGTTGGATGGAGTCTGTGACTTAAATAATGAGATTTATTTCTTGGGGGATTTAAATATTGATTGGAGTGTGAAGAGTAGTGCATTGAAAGATAAGTTAAAAGCGATAACTGATACGTGTAACTTGGTGCAATTGGTAAAGACAACAAGAGTTAACTATAGGATTGATGGGATACAATCTGCTACGTGTATAGATCTGGGGCCTCATTTATCAAACGTTCGTAGAAACGTTCCTATATTCCCTCCTACGGATGAAATTTAGAATGTGTGTACGAACAGTCAATGTACTGATTTATGAAACATGCGGTGGCCTCTCGTACGCATGTTCCTCAGCAATTGCCTGATGATAAATCCCACCTGTGCGTACCAATGCGCTCGTGCCCGTGTATCGTCATTTACATACAGAAATGCCCTGAATTAACCATATTTGGTCACACTACGTCCTCAGGTCGGGAGGGGATTTCCTGGGTTCTTCCCGGACAAAAAAGAAAAACTTTATTGACAGCGAGATCGAAACACCGGACACTTGACAACGCGTGTATGATCGGGGAGCAGAGGAGGTTCTGGTTGTTTTATTTGTAAAATAGAATCTGGACTGGAATCAGATCAGTGCGCTGCGCTCACGGAAGAGCCGTTCCCTCTGGAGTGCACTCTGCTCTGCTAAATCCTCCAATAATAATAATAAGAATAAGAAACAATCTTTTATGTAGCGAATCTCACAAAAAATCACGAGGCGCTTCACAAGGACAAAATAATTAAATTAAAACATAATAAATAAATCCATTTAAAATGATTTAAAACATCATAAAATGGGAAGAGTAAACATTGTGATTACAAAATAACACGAAATCAGCCGTTCTACAGTCAGATTCCCGTCGGTCACGGGTGTTTTAGCACCAATAATGTGACACAGCTGTTTTTCCACCTAAATAATAATTTATTGGGTAAAATAATTAGTTAATGAGGAACACGCGTGGATGACTGAGACCTTCAGAATTGCGGTTCCCTCGTTCTGCCACTAGATGCTGTTCCTACGCACGGTCAGAGCTGTTCTTATATTTAGGAACGTTTTCACGCACAAGTACAAATTGGTAAATACCACACAATGCGTAAAATCGTTCCCACGCACGAAATACGCACAGATCTGTACGTTTGATAAATGAGGGCCCTGGTGTTTACTAATGCAAGAACATTATGCTCTAAAGCCTTGTCAATTAGTGTAGGCTGCAGTGATCACAATTTAATATTAATTAAAAGGAAAACTAAAGTACCTAAAAGAGGTCAGACGATAATAATAAAGAGGAGTTTTAGGCATTTTACTGAAGAAAGTTTTGGTGCAGATATTAGAAAAAGCAATTGGCTACAAGTAATAGAGGAGAATGGTGTGGAACAGGCTGTGAGTGTTTTTAATGACTTAATAATACCGATTATGAATAAACGTGCACCAGTAAGACTGGCTGTGAGAAATAAAGCTGCACCGTGGCTTGATTTGAGTTGAGAGAACACATGAAACAAAGAGACGGATTAAAGGCTAAGGCTATGTCATCTGGTGATGTTGCATTATGGGACAGGTATAAGAAAATGAGGAATTTTGTCACTAAATTAAATAGGAGGAAAAAGAGGGTTTATTATGAAAACAAATTTGAGGATACAAAAGGAGATAGTACTAAATTATGGCGTACTTTAAAGGAATTATACCCCAACATATTTGGAGGCTGAGAATTACTTTGTGACTAAACCGGCAGATATTGCAAATCATCTTAGTGAATATTTTGATAACAAGGTACGGAAACTGAGGATGGAGATGAGATCAGGGTTGGATCATGACTTATCAAGAACAATCATTAGGAATAGAATAATGGATGGAAAGGAATGTGAATTGACTTTTAAGAAAGTTGAGGTAAAAACTGTTAGGAGGGTTTTGTTGGGAATGAAAGTCAGACCATCAGGAATTGATAGTATTGATGTGAGGTTATTAAAATTAGCTGCTGAGAATATCGTATTCCCAGTGTGTCATATTAGCAATTTAAGTTTAGAAGAAAGCAAATGTCCTTTGAAATGGAAGACAGCGATAATTGTTCCTCTTCAGAAAAATAAAAATGAACCTTTTTCTGGACAAAACAGCAGGCCAGTAAGCATTTCACCGGTAATGAGTAAATTAATAGAGAAAATAGTTTATGACCAAATCAACGAGTACTTTTTGAATAATGGGTTGAATACACAACATCAACATGCATATAAAAAAGGGCATTCTACATTAACTGCGCTGGTTCAAATGATTGAAGATTGGAATATTAACAGGGAAAAGAGGAAATTAACTGGGATAGTTTTGTTAGATCTGAGTGCAGCGTTTGATGTTGTGATCATGACTTGTTATTGAAGAAGTTACGTCTTTATGGTTTCTCCGATGATGCAGTTAAGTGGGTTAAAGGTTATCCGACTGACAGACAATTTACAGTGATGTTTAACGGAGGTTATTTAGAGAGGAAGTTACTTTTATGCGGGGTTCTGCAGGGAAGCTGTCTAGGACCATTATTATTTTCTGTTTTTATGAATGACTTACCTTGTTTACTTGATTGTGCTAAGATGGTGCTATATGCAGATGACTCAACAATATATGCGTCAGGAAGAGCTACAGATGAGCTGAATGTAATTCTAGCAAGGAAACTAAAGTTATTAGAAGACTGGATTACAGAAAACAGGTTGGTAATTAATGCTGAGAAGACAAAATGTATGATAATAGGTTTGAATTATTTTGTAAGAGAAGCTTCCGGTTTGAAATTGTCAGCTGGAAATAATCTAATTGAGCAGGTTAAGGAGGCAAAGCTGCTAGGAGTTGTTCTGGGTGATTCGCTAAGGTGGGATAGTCAAATAAGGTTGGTTTTAAGTAAAATGGGGAAGAATATGGCTATGGTTAGACATTGTAAGAAATATATGCCATATAAAATAAGAAAGCTAATAGTTTTATCTTTTGCTTTTGTGTCATTTAGATTACTGCTGTGTAGTTTGGTCTGCTACGACAGAGGCTAACCTACAGAGGCTGCAAGTTGCGCAGAATAAAGCAGCTCGACTTATCCTTAACTGCTCAAGTAGAACGAATAATAAGAACATGTATCAACAATTGGAATGGTTAGGTGTAAAGGATAGAATAACATACTCGTTGATAAAAATGATAAGAATAATTATAATTTCAAAAACACCAGAGAATCTATACAATAGGTTAGTATTTTTTTTAGGGATGTGCATACATATTCTACAAGGCAGAGTATTGAGGGTCGATTTATTTTACCTGAAAACAGAACGCTTTATATTCACAAAGCGGTACTATATAGGGCTATGGTGGCCTGGAATGGTCTACCTCAATTTTTAATTCAACAGAAATATTTACAGATTTTGGTAAAAGGATAAAATTGTATATTTTGGTTCTATCAGCTGGAAAGTGAATGTATATTTAGGTGACAAATGTTATGGGAGTAATAGTAAAGATTGTGGTATGGAAATGGGAGGAATGTTACATAGGTGTCATATTTTGGTTATAGTTGATTATATTTTATTTTATATTTGATTTGTTATGTATATATATATATTGTGTTTAGGTTTGTTTGGTATGTTAGTAATTTATTTTTCTGCATGCTTGATGTAAATATTCTCTGTGTTGACGCATGATGTAAAATTGTTAATGAAGGTTAGACCCCAGACTAGCTACTGTTTTAACGGTAGCTAATGGGGATCTTAATAAACAAACAAACAAACAATCTCGGGTCAGTGCAACCTCTCCTCAAGCTCCAGTCCCATCCAGTATGGGTTCCACGTTCTAACCAATGCCGTTGCGAGCGGAGGTGGATGTGAATTATCATTTTAACAAAGAGCTTTTACGGGCGTGCACCTGTGCGCCTAATACGTATAAATGCATCCCTTCTCTTCTGAAGTCAGAAGCGGTCTGCGCTAATGCATTATACTGAACAAAAGCAGAATCTGCAAAGAAGATCAGAGGGAATAATGCATTTTTTTCTCACCTTATTGACGCTGCATTGAATTTTCTTTGCTGAACGGCTAGACAAAATCTTCAAATCATTACTGGAATGGATTTTTTAAGAGGTCAGAGTTTGTGCTCTGAATTTAAAGCTGCAAAAGTATATTTTGGCTTATAATACCATTAAATATGCCTGTTTTTGCCTTTGAGTTATTTTAACTTCTAGTTTCTGTTTTTCTGCAGGAAAAAAAAGTTTTATAAAAGAAGAGACATACATCAACAAGGTCACAATATCTTGTATCAGAAAACTACAGTAAAACTTTTTTGTATTTTCATAAAAGTATGAAGGATATCAACCTGCTGTCTAAATGCCATCATACCCACGGTCCAGACTAACATAAGTCCAAACCCTGATGATTCAGGATGTTTGTCTCTCATTCTGGTTTTTGGTGCTGATCAATGCGACTCAAACCTTCAGACTCAAAGGGTAGAACAGAGTAAATTTGGTTTAGACTAGTCATCCCTGATACCTCCTCTTTGTGCCATGCAAGACTTTCAGATACACTGTTGCACAATTAAAAATGCTGACATCAGCAGTTTGAGCATGTTCCTTGGGACTTTAACTTTCTGACCAATCCCAAATTGTACCTCAAACGTAAACTGTGATTTTAGAAAAACGGTAAAATATATCAAGAAGCAGAGTCATGCAGTAATAGCTGAATCTATTGTGACTGCTTTAAACTTTTAATGAAGTCTCTAGATTAAAGTATGCCAAAGTAGTTAAAGTTCAAAACGGGTGAAAAGATTTTGTGAAAAAGTCAAGGGTTGGAAGCATTTCTCATATAATCCAATGGGCCAAAAAGGTGCAGAAAAAGCTGAATATCTTAAAACATATATATTAATACCAAAAGTAATTCCCGGAATGAGTTGAACGTCTTGATACCAAATTTGTTGAAATAGCTGAAAATTTGAAGAACATGCGGTTCAAAAAACGTACAGAATCTGAAACAGGAAAACGACTGTTTGAATGCTGTTAAGCATTCAAAAAGCCTGGGATGTAACAAATGGGGGCTCGTCCAGGTTAAGCATTCAAAAAGCCTGGGACATAACAAATGGGGGCTCGTCCAGGTTAAGCATTCAAAAAAGCCTGGGGCGTAACAAATGGGGGCTCGTCCGGGTTAAGCATTCAAACATTCAAATGCTGTTAAGCTTTCAAACAATAAACTGACTGAAAGGAAATCTGTACTATATTCGTGGTGTTCAAAATGTATAACTACTTATACTAGTTAGCGGCGTACAACATAATAGACGTGTTTTCAATGCGAGATAAAAAATCGCAGGAGAATTGCAAGATCATGCATGACTTTGCCAATTCACTCGATAACAGAGTGAAAGACAGCAGCAAGTATCCTAAACGGTCTGTGGTTTATTTTCTGTTATTTTTACGTCCACCACGCAAGCATCACAGGTAATAATAGCGTAATTTTTTTCTAGTTATGCAACTGGAAATCTGGACATGTCTTATATTTTGAAAATTTCCAGATGTTGCGCTCGTGTTTCCTTTCCTGCCAGGCCTGATTTGAACTGCTGAGCTTGATGTGTTCTGGAAGCGTAAAAAATAGACCAATGGAAACAAACCTATTGACCATAGCGGTGTTAGCTGCTTTACACCCTGCTTATGCATCTGATGGAAAGCAAAGGATGTTCCCTGTTTCCGGTTATGCAAAAGTGTTGGTAATACCAATTTTGGTGTCATTCCAACTGAGCAAATGTGCAAATTTTGTTGCAATTTTGAATCGCCAACAGCCAGCGCTGCAATACTGACTCAAGGAATTACAACTGAACAAAACCAAAAAAGATTGCACAAATAAAAGTTGTTGTTTGTGTCTTTTGCCATTCTCTGTGAAGCCAACATCTGCTCAGACTGACAGCTTCTGCTCCCTATCTGACCTCTTGGCACCAGTGCATGCATGATTTTCTGTGTGAGAGGCAAACCTTGGCAGTGGCCCAGGTACTTGACTTCAATGCGCTCCTGCCTCTGACAGGACGCCTCCTTCACCTGGCAGGGGTTGTCATAGGAGTGACCGTCTGAGGCACACACCGGGTTGAAGCTGATGTGGGAACAGTCGATGTTGCAAACGCACCTGAAGAACAAAAGAAAATAAAAAATATTAAAGTTCTACACTTCCTGGGATTTTTATACATTCATGTATTTATTCAAAATACCAGAAAATGAGAGCGTCTGAGTGTGTGTTAGACTATAAGTCACACCTGATGCAATGAGGGATTAGAACTGCGATAAGAAAATAAAGGAACAATACAGCTTACACTCAGTCAGAATGTTGGACCATGAACAATAATCCTGTTCAAACTGAGTTTTAGCTCATTCAATTTCACACAAAAGCAAAAAGCCAACCTGCAAGACTGACAGACAAATGATGTACCTCTACAGCAGGAAGCAATTAATGGTAAAAGAACTGCAGATAACGAGAATGTAGTCAACTTTGCAGAGAAAATAAAAAAATAAAAAGTTGTCATTTATTTTATCTGAGGCTAAAAACGACCTAAATGGAAAATAACTGTATTGTGCAGAAAACCAATTAAAGAGCACCAAAAGACTTGTTTTGTGGATTAAATGGAGGTTATTCAGTTAAACCATCATTGTCGAGAGATTATGATGTAGAAACTACGGGGCTGTATATGCTGTTATGTTGGATTCACCAGCTAGCAAGAAAAGGTGAATAGTTGGTAGGAATTGCTCCGGATTGGTGCTTCTGACACTTTGCTGTTAAAACTGAATAAAAAGGATTATTTATGAATTTCGTGTAAAGGGTCATGTCATAAATTAGCCTTAAAGTTCACCAACAGAGTTCAGAGTCTCTGTCTAGTTTAGAGGCCTGGCAGAGGGACCAATGCCTCTGATCCCGTAGGGTTAGCCAAAAACCCAATGGTGCCAGTGTGAGGCATTATGCAGTATTTAGAGAAAAACCTACACACTTTTGTTTAAACTCACTTTTGACTTTGTCCTTTTCCTGCTGTAACTTTTGTCCTTCATGGGCATGCTTGGGTCTAACCCCCAATTCACACCAGGTGCAGCAGCGGCACGTAGCAGCACATCTTCGTGGCAAATAGACGCAATTTATAGTTTGATTCACACCAGACGCAACATGGAACGTTTCAGGTGCATCCCAGATGCGACCTCTGCAATAAAGATGGGATTGGGTTCCATTTTTGACGCAACACACATCTGGGACGCATCAAGCTCCGCAGTTAGCATATGACTAGACAGGAAATCACAAACCGTATCAGTAGCTACGTTTACATGCCCCGAATTTCCCCTATCCGATTCAAATCTTGGTTAATTGGAAATCCCAAATCTCTGTTAACATGGACACTAACTGAATGAGCCGATCGTGCCGTGAATATACACGCACCAAGCATTCACTCAGATTAAATAGGTTGAGCATGAGCAGAGTTGTCTTTCTTGGAAAAAAAAAATTGTTTTTGATTTGGTCGATACTTCGGTGAATTCCCGCTTCCTGCATCTTTAGATGCACTTGAGTGTATAACAGCATTTCTAGCCCTTTGGCCATTGAGACATTCAATAATATTGAGCTCCCGTGTTGTTTCCAGGAAAAAAATTGCGTTGGCATCAGACCACTTGTTTACCTCTCGCCATGTTTTTGATCTGTCCTGAGCGTCTGCAAAGGTGGAAAGACGTCACGCTGAAGTTGCACACATGCGCAGTGGGCATTATTTTACTCCAACAATCCGAATGGGTGTGTACATGGACGTCAATCGGAATGATGATCGGACAAAACCACCTCTCTCAATCGGAATGAAATTTCATTCCGATCGGGCCGTATCGGATCAGAATATTTTGATTGACATGTTTACATGAAGAATTTTTGATCTGATAGGGCATTCATTCTGATTTCTTGTGCCCATGTAAACGTAGCTATTGTAAAGCATCTAGAAAATTTCAAAATAAAAGACTAATGCAGATTTGTGATTCCTTAACTATGTAGACATTACGTTTTTACTAGGGGTGGGAATTTAATGCGTTAATTAATTAGAAAAAATTAACGCATTTAACCCTTTAAGCCGGAGGGTCCCCCAATAGGGGGATGTTGAAGTTTAGCAGCAAAATCCATGCCCTAAATATCAATATAGTCTAGTTGCACCTCAAAAGAAAGCTCGGAACCTTGGCTACAAGACCATGTAAACCTTTTTTATGTGCTCCAAACACAACTAAAACAATCAAATGAGTGATCAGAAGTCCCTCTTCATGTGTTTTTGCCTTCATTTCTGTCTCTAATGATGCTAAATCAAATCGCACACACATTCTATCAACCCATTATTATTTTTATTATTATTATTATTATTATTTTAAAGACAATACCATTATCAAAATGTACTTAAAATAGTATTGTACTTTTAGGTTTGTCCTATTTTTGCCAGTGATATACATATAATTTTTTTTCTCTGTTTTGAATTGAACTACAATTTAAAAGCATTTTTTTTAATTAAAAGAGCTTGTGTTTACAATAATAACGTCAATGACTATTGTTTGATTCTCTGTCTCATTATATTTAATTTTAAAAAATTGCTGTCGGGGCAAATTTTCTTGAACGATTAAAATGCGATTAATCAAGATTAATTAATTACAAAGCCTCTAATTAATTAGATACATTTTTTAATCGAGTCCCACCCCTAGTTTTTACCAGTAAACGAACAGTTCTTTTCTTCCTGCATCTTTTGCGAAGAGCATGAACATAGCTTTTATCCTGGCATTGGAGACTCACAACACTACATAGAAAGAGAATCTGTAGAGTACAACTACACGGACAGCCGCTCCACATCTGACTCACTCCCGCTGCCCGTTGTGGATTAGGGGTAACGCTGAGAAGAAGATAGCTGGAGGACTAAAGGTGTTTCTTGCACTGCACAACAATATTGATTCCCCTGACAGTGTCTAAATCATGGTTTAAATTGCTTGGAATTGAACCTAATTTAATTTGCTTGAAATGTCTGGTTCTGAATTATAGATTTCCAACTTTTCCTAATGACAATCTCACAGTTTCTGACTGATGTAACCTAAACCACGAAGGCCCTTCATCTCACGTGTTGTTCCTGTTTTATTGCCAGTGAGATTCTGGCTTTAGTCCCACTTTGTGCAGAAATTTCACAAAGAAAGTTTTGATCCTCAAGAGCCTATTTTTGTTTCATTTCCAAGCATTTACTGCATGCAACAGATGCTTTTTTGCATGAAAATGGTACCCTAAATTATTGAGTGAAATTTAATTAAAGTCCTGTTTGTCCACTCACGTAATCAGGTGAAATTTTTTAAATAAGCCGGGTTTGGTGTTTTCTGCCTGATGAATCATTTATGTTCTTCCATTAAGCCGCTGTTTTAGTGCAGCACTGTGATGACTACTTTTTCTGCTGGGAGTTCAGGTGATAATTTCATCTCCAACCAATTAACCGGGCAGTCTGCTGTTGCACCAAAATTGTAGATGACATTTCAAGGAGCAAAATTCTGTTTTTGTGTCTGCGTGGGCTCTTCTGCATACAGAGATGATCACGTAAGTCTCTATGCATGTGTGTGTGTGTGTGTATTCTATTATACTTGCACTGTGACCCTTAAGTGTGCGGTGGGCCTGATCAGCAGAAATTACACCCAGATTGCCTTCCACAGACAGTTGGTGCTGACTAGTGCTGAACGCATGATTCTGTAATTATAAATCTGTCATTACTCTCCTGGTCTTTTCTTTCTCCCCTGGTGCCAAGCTTCCGGTAAAGCATGGGCATTCAACTGTCTTACCGCTGCGTTTGCATGCACGCCCACGTGGGTGCCCACCAACGCATAACACACACACACCTTCACAACCAGCCGGGATGACTCCTAGCTGCTGACACTGATGTTGACTGAGAAGTCGTGCAGCAAAGCGTGGCATAGTCGAACTGTTGCTGCTGTGATGAATCAGCAAAGTGAGTGAGAAGTGCAGAAAGGCTTTGTTTAAGCATCAGAGAGGACGCAATTGTGGAAATGTTGGCGATAACCTAAAAAATGCTGATGCTGAGCTGCAGAGAATGACCTGCAGCTTAGCAGGTTTATGCAATAATAGAATTTAAAGGTGTGCAACACTGAAAAACCAATTTGTAATTATTATTTCTGATTATAATCTGAGTTTTTCACGCAGGCTGAACATGAAAATAGTCTCCTCCACCTATCTCCTGCATTAGCTTCTGATAGAAAATAGACGATGAAACTCTAGGAATAGAAAATCCTGACAGATCTACGTCACACTGTCACTTAACATTCATGGACTCACCCATCTTGACTCACGATGGGGAAGGCTGTTGTTGGTTTAGCGACCAGGAATCAGCAGAAGCTAACCGTTAGCATTAGCAACTCAACCACATTGCAGAAGCTCCTCCAGGCTTGTGTTATTTGTGGAGAAAAAACATCAGCATTGCAGAGCAAACAGAGTCAGTGGTAGGGTTGTGTTGCTGTTAGCCAATCAGAGGCAAGATGTCCAAGTATCAGGAAATAAGACTCCATATCCTGCCATGTTCTGCCACTCTCTGCTCCAGCAGACTTCTCTGTTCTGATCCAACCCCGAGTGTGGCTTACAAGGCATTCATTCCTACTAGAGACCACTGCAAAAGTGTCCCACACCTTTAAAACATTTTAGTCAAATTATGAATAATTCTTTACATTTGACTATAATTAACGCTGCAAAAATGAGCTGAATCTGCATTTATTCACAGTCAATGCAAAGATCTGATAGAAAACTACACATAGCTGAAAAAAGGCTTTTCCCCCCACATCTGATGTGTTTTCACAGTCAGGTAGAAAGCTGCCTGAAATCTTGACAGTAATTTCTCCTGAGGGATTAATAAAATCTACCTGTTTTGTTAACTGATGCTAATGTGTTCACATATCTACTGTGGTGAAGAACACCTTTCTTCACATGTCTGGGGGTTAGAATAGAGAATAGAATAGAATAGACTTTACTGATCCCACAGTGGGGAAATTCACTTGTCGCAGGAAATTCACTTGTTGCAGCAGATATCTTTTGGAAGCTCTGTTTCTGTTTCATTCTGTTTCTCTGACTGAACCTGAGGTATAAACCATCCTGATGTAGGGCAGATTTGCTGAGGTTACTCTGAAACTTCAGGATAGAATTTGAAGGATAAAATTTTTTTATTTTTTAAGCACTCCAGCTTTGTCTCTCAGCTTTCTTACATTAAAAGTTATAATCATCGACTGGGTCGTGCCTCATGTGGAGGTGTTTAAGTATCACAAGATCTTTCTTGTTCACGAGTGAGGGAAAGACGGAGCACAAGATCGATAGGTGAATTGGTGCTGCGCCTTCATCTATGGTCACGAGCTTTGGGTAGTGACCGAAAGAATGAGATCACGGATACAAGCGGCCAAAATGAGTTTTCTCCACAGGGTGTCTGGGCTCTCCCTTAGAGATAGGGTGAGAAGCTCGGTCATCTGGGAGGGGCTCGGAGTAGATCCCCTGCTCCTCCACATCGAGAGGAGCCAGTTGAGGTGGCTCAGGCACCTGGTTAGGATGCCTCCTGGATGCCTTCCTCGGTGAGGTTTTTCGGGCATGTTAAACTGGGAGGAGACCTAAAAGAAGACCCAGGACATGATGGAGGGACTATGTTTTCTCGTCTGGCCTGGGGACACCTTAGGATTCCCCTGGAAGAGCTGGGCCAAGTGGCTGGGGAGAGGAAAGTCTGGGCCTGGTGCCGGTGCCCACTTCCAATTTTAAGCTGCATTGAGACACTGAGGGTTCTGCGGGGAGTTGTGGTTGTGTGCTGACACCAGCTGGTGTAGGCCGGAGGGTGTCTGCACCCACCACCTGTTTTAAATGCACTCTATAACAATACAAATCAACACCACATTGGAGCAGGCGGAGGGTTCTTCTCACACCTCTGTTCTCAGTTTGCTACTCAGGGCTGGAGGCTAGGAGTGGGAGCTGGCCATCTGGTTGTGGTCTGAGGTAGTTGGTCGCTTTTCCATGATTTGGCCGGGGTTGTCTACTCAGCATTACCCTTGTAAGAATGAGACCATCTCCAGGGTCCAGGAATGGTTGTGCCCTCTGTGCAGCAGCACCTGGACCAGAGTGTGTATGTGGTGTGTGAGTGGGTGTATGCTGTGCCTTCTTGTGTGTCTTTAGTCTAGATGTGTTTATGTGTGAACATGAGCGTGGGAGTGTGTTACTGTCCATTACTGTGACCGTTAGCATTGTTAGCTCAATGTTCAGTGGCGGCTCGTCCATAGGGGGCACTAGGGCGCCGCCCCACCAGTCTCACAGGAAGGAGAAGAAGATAGGAATCACAAAATATATTTAAAAAAACTTAAAAAGTAAACTAAACGATCTATACGCCACATGGACTAAGTGCTATGTGTAATCTGTGTTTAATAATGTTCTTTTTACTTTTAACACGGCCGAATCGTCGACGTACTTGTCACGTGCCCTCTCGCGGGCGCAGCAATCTTTACCATTGACTTAATATGGGCTAACTGGCGCATGTGCTGTGGTTCCCCAAACCGTCCACAACGAGAAAGAATAGGAGAGCATTTGGGTGGATCTTGTAGCGATCGTCACCGCCTCACCGGGTGAATTCCGCGCACACCTCAACTATGTAGAAAGCAAATACAGTTGCGTCTTTGAAAAGCGAGCCGTTTAGTAGGAGGACACAACAGGAAAAACTTGGCCTTAAAGAGCTTGGACCCGACCAGCCGGACATTAAAATAAAGCAACAAACGCAGGACAGAGGGAGAAGTTACACAAGGACATTTTCCCGGACTTGGTATGAAAAAAGGCCTGGCTAACTGGCTGTGCTAGCGCTAATGCTTTTACGTTGGGATATAGAATTTCACGAACCGAGTGGATTTTTTTAACTACACCACACGGATTATGGCCATAACCTGCAGGTATGCCTCATTTTAGCTTTTGCCTTCAGGAAATTAGCATGCTGCCTGTTAGCGGCTAGCACCGCTCCATACGCTTTGAACTAAGAGTGGTACTTCTATTCTTCTTGTTTGTGAGTCTGGGCTTTAATCTAAACGCCTGCTTCTGTGAATATTTTGCTTTGTGTCACTGTGTGTTTTTCTGGATATGTGTAGCGTCTATTTTACGGCCTCACGTTTATTTACAGCTTATTGGGTGTTGGTAAAAAGTGGATTCTATTGATTAGATTAGCCTACTCCCCTTAAGCGTGTGTGCAGTTTGTGTAATATATGGGTGAATGGATGAATATTAAGCATGTTTTTGTCAAAAAGATGACTTTTTGAACAACTTTGTTGCTGGAAGTGCTACTGTGACAGTCAGTTGTGTGACGCTGATGCATAAGAATCAATGGTAATATGGCATCCCCTAGTGGTGATATGTGGTTAGCGCCCCACCCAAAAAAAACGTCACTGGCCGCCACTGTCAACGTTAGCATCTAACCTGCTTAACCCGATATCAGAGTAAAACAAAAAGATGCAGTGGCTTCTTAAAGGTACAGTACAATAAAATCAATGTTCGAATGCAAGTTTGGGACTGCATATGAGAAGGCCCGTTCCCCACAGAATTAAAGATTAAATTCTTAAAATCACAATGCATAGTAATGATTTTACACAGCAACTATTGTAAATGATTTTGCAAAGAACTGAAGTAATTTAACCTTTTTAAAGATACTTCAAAATGGTAAAATATCCAAATATCAGAATTATAGAAGATAAATAAACATGATTTGCATTTGAATAAAACCTGAAGCATTTAAGTTTCCAATTCAGAGCAACCTTGTGTATTTATTTTGAGCAAAAATGAACTTTGCATCAAGTCAATTAAGACGAAGAGAGATGAAGCAGATGAAGAGATTTAAATACAAAATTCTCCTAATTTCCATCTGTTGAAGTCATAATTATCTGCATAGCTGAACGCTTCTCAGGGCAAGAAAAGAAAAATATATTTTTGCAATGTGGGTTAACCTTTAAAGATTATGCAAGACTTGTTGTTAATTTTGCAAAAGCCACCCTTAAGACAAGATTAGTTGTACAATCAAATAGTCATCGTTATCCTCAAAAAGTATCTAAATTGGAACAGTTTCAACATGAAAGGAGACAGAAAAAAGAACAGAGGAAGGCAAATCAATGCAACAAATCTAACTAAAAGAGATTTCCTCACATCCGCCAATTAAAGAGAGAAGATTTGATATAGGCTCATCATCACATGCATGTATTCATGCACACCAACGCTAATCCCAACCACGGAGGAGCTTTCCATCTCGAGAGGATGCTGTTTGGTTGGTGGCTGATGCCTGGGCTGCATACATTTTTAATGAGGTCTCTCACTTTCTCCACAATAGGCACTACACCACCTGACTGCAGTGCGTCAACACATCCGAGTGCTTCCCGCAGACACGCGTGCACGAACGCTCACACACATGTGCTCGCAGGACAGAAAATCGCCTTGTGATAATCCTTGTTTTAGCCGCGGCTTCGCTCACACATGCCAAATCATTCCTTTACACGTTCTGTGGAGTGGTACGGGGAGAGAGGGGAAGTGTTAAATGAAACTTATCGGTGCGTGGACGTGTGTGAAAGCGAGTGAGTGTGTGTGTGTGTGAGAATACTTTCTTAGCAGGATGTGTCGTATTGATTAGTTCCCTGCGATTTCCCTCCAATCAAAGCCTTCCCACCTCCAGACTGTCTGCAGGCTACGCACTGAAAAGGCCTCTTTACGCACACTTAAATACACACACACACACACACACACACACACACACACACACACACACACACACACACACACACACACACACACACACACACACACACACGAGCGTGCTAAGGCCAACAGATCCACTAACTGCCTCATGTTGTGTACAAATCCCTAGCAGCAAACCTCGTTGCAACTGAACATAGCATTGATTTTTCATAATCCTTAGCCTCAAATTTCACTGTAATCCTTTGAAAAAGCGAGTGAGAAAGTCAAACAGATAAACACGGAGAGAGAGAGGGAGGAAGGGAGAGAGCAGTAGCAACAGAGAACAAAACAGGAATGTTGAAGGAAAAAAGAGGAAAGTGGACAGAATATATTCAGTAAACACCCACAACACAAGCTGCTGAATCACTCTGCTGAGCTTTGTGGACGACGTCCATACTTAGTGTCAAAAATCATAGTAGTTACATTCATTTCATTGTATCATCACTATTTATCTGGATTTGTTTTATTAGTTGCCATTGTTGCTGAGTATTGAACTGATTTATGAGATTGAAATTAAAAACTTCTATCTGAACAAACTCTGGTTGCTGCATTTTCTCAACAAGCCATGATGGGAAGCAAGAGCAGGAATAAACTCACACTGCAGTGAAATGTTTAACATTTTGAATAATTTAAGGTAATGAGATGGTTTTTAATGTGGAGGTTAGCTGAGAAACGTGTAATACTGAGTTTCACATTCATGCCGAACATGAAAATAGTCTTCTACCCCTATTTCCTACATTAGCTGCAGAAAGAAAAAAAAACGGGAAACACTCGGGTCAGAAAAAAATCTATGTCACACTGTAAAATTTGCATTTGTGGTCCCGCCCACTTTGGTTTGCAATATCAGAAGGCTGTACTGATTTAGCGGCCAGGAGAGCGCAGAGTACGTGTTGGCTAGTAGAAGCTAACCATTAGCATTAGCAACTCCACAACACATTCAAGCTTGTGTTATTTGTGGAAATAAAACATCAGTTTTGCATTGTTTAACCAAGAAAGAAGAGCAAACGAAGGCAATGGAAGAGTTGCGTAAGCTAATCAGAGGCTAGATGTACGCATTTCATGAATATTTTTTAGTAAGACTCCAAATTGTACCATTTTCCGCCCCCCGTTCCTCTAAATACCCCCTGAAACAGGAGCACCACAGTTTTTTCCCCACAGAAAAGGCACATATTCTTACTAGAGACCACAGCAGACCTCTTTAACCATTTTAGATGGTTTTTAAAATTGTGAAAACATTCTGAAGATATTAGCTGAGAATGTGATCGAATGTTATGAAGCTGTATCCTAGAAACTAGACAGACTTTAGCAAAAGGCTAAATGATTTTGCTCTGCATGTTGGTCTAGCCACGCTCCATTAGAACCTCAACAGACCCAAACAGTCTTGTGGCATGCCAATCACAGCTATCGGTTTGGTGGGCCAATGACAGCGCTCTATCGGTTTGGTGGGCCAATGACAGTGCTCTATCAGTTTGGTGGGCCAATGACAGCGCTCTATCGGTTTGGTGGGCCAAGCACAGCGCTCTATCGGTTTGGTGGGCCAATGACAGCGCTCTATCAGTTTGGTGGGCCAATGACAGCGCTCTATCGGTTTGGTGGGCCAAGCACAGCACTCTATCGGTTTGATGGGCCAATCACTGCGCTTTATCAGTTTGATGGGCCAATCACTGCGCTTTATCGGTTTGATGGGCCAATCACAGCACTTTATTGGTTTGATGGGCCAATCACAGCACTTTATCGATTTGATGGGCCAATCACAGCACTTTATCGGTTTGATGGGTCAATCACAGCACTTTATCGGTTTGATGGGTCAATCACAGCACTTTATCGGTTTGATGGGCCAATCACAGCGCTTTATTGGTTTGATGGGCCAATCACAGCGCTTTATCGGTTTGATGGGCCAATCACTGCGCTTTATCAAATTGATGGGCCAATCACTGTGCTTTATCGGTTTGATGGGCCAATCACTGCACTTTATCGGTTTGATGGGCCATTCATAGCACTTTATCGGTTTGATGGGCCATTCATAGCACTTTATCGGTTTGATGGGCCAATCACTGCGCTTTATCGGTTTGATGGGCCAATCACAGCGCTTTATTGGTTTGATGGGCCAATCACAGCGCTTTATCGGTTTGATGGGCCAATCACAGCGCTTTATTGGTTTGATGGGCCAATCACAGCACTTTATCGGTTTGATGGGCCAATCACTGCGCTTTATCGGTTTGATGGGCCATTCATAGCACTTTATCGGTTTGATGGGCCATTCATAGCACTTTATCGGTTTGATGGGCCAATCACTGCGCTTTATCGGTTTGATGGGCCAATCACAGCGCTTTATTGGTTTGATGGGCCAATCACAGCGCTTTATCGGTTTGATGGGCCAATCACAGCGCTTTATTGGTTTGATGGGCCAATCACAGCACTTTATCGGTTTGATGGGCCAATCACTGCGCTTTATCGGTTTGATGGGCCATTCATAGCACTTTATCGGTTTGATGGGCCAATCACAGCACTTTATCGGTTTGATGGGCCAATCACAGCACTTTATCGGTTTGATGGGCCAATCACAGCTCTCTATTGGTTTGTTGAGCGAATCACAGCACTTTATCGGTTTGATGGGCCAATCACAGTGCTCTATTGGTTTGGTGAGCCAATCGCAGCGCTATATCGGTTTGGTGGGCCAATCACAGCACTTTATCAGTTTGATGGGCCAATCACAGTGCTCTATTGGTTTGGTGGGCCAGTCACAGCGCTCTATCGGTTTGGTGGGCCAATCACAGCGCTCTATTGGTGGGATGTTACTGCGACTGAGCAAAACAGCAAAGATGGCGACAGCTAATTTTGAAACAGCTTTGGCATCAACTTTGGACTATTTAGACTCATCCCTCAAACCAGAAACCCAATTATCTTTACAAACCTCAAACAGCCATGTAGCTGTTTAATCTGCCTAGTCACTAAAATGTGTTTCTTGCTTCACAAAAGGAATCTAAGGATGCTTTGACAATAGGATGGTGTACAAATAGCAACAGCTGCTCTTTTGGGGTGTATTTACCATTGATTGGCCAGGATCAAATGGTGCCAACATCTTCAGACTGTTAATAAACATGTAAAAGCAACACTTTTATGAGCTTATAGCATCATATAAAAACTTCCTACCCATTCAGATCAATTCTAGACTTTTATCATGTAAGAAATTAAATAGAAAAGGAGTCTTCAATACAAATGTATAACTTTTACATTCATTGGGGTTTTAATGTTCAGAACCCTTGAGGACCAAAGTGTGTTTGTGGATCTTACCACCTCTGCATTTCCTCTTTTGGTGTTTGAACAGAATTTAATAAAGAAAAGCTCAATGGCCACTGAAGTAGCACCATGTAAGGCCCCATTTTTTCTGTACAAAGCAGAGCAGAAGCAAGAAAATCCACCTTTGAGCGCTGAAGGTTTTGAGCAGAGAAAGCAGACTTCTGAGGGTTTGACATGACTACGGGGGGAAACCCCTTAAAGAAAGAGAGCTCAGATGATGGTGTTTGTCTGCAGCAGGAGGGGGAAATAAGTCACGGTGCGTCTGTTTTCAGAGTTTATCAGAGAGGGGATGAGAGTGCGAGGTGAGCGCCTCCAAATATAGAAATTCAATTTGTAGTAAGCAAAGTTTTATTGTAGCTGCCTGCCAGAAATAAATGAATATATGGGGAACACTGCTGTGTTCCTACTGTGCCAGGCTTAAACAAGGTGTCGTCTCGCTTTCTGACACAATGAGTCCTCTGGAACTCCTGCTCGGTGCGTCGGTATGTTTTAGGGTTTTTTATGTTTTTGAATTCTGTCTGAGAAGTTTGTTTTGTCTGTTTTCCTACTTTCATCATCCTAATGGCATCATAGCTCCACTCAGAGAGTCCGGCTTTGGAAACTACTCAAAACTTTTGGTTGTTTGTTTAGATTTCAAGCTTAAACACACTGAGCGTCCCACCTGGAGTGCAAAATAAAACTGTTAATGTCAATGCATGAGTCAGCTTTGCTCAGCTCAGAAGAGGTTAACAAGGACAGTCGCTGAGCCAATCAGGATGCTCGCCTAACCCAGAAATGGGCTCTGATGGCACGAATCCAGGTAGGTGGAGTCTGCACCTCGTTCAGATCTATCAGAGACAACGGCGTACGTTCCCACTAAAACCATTTAACTTAATGCTATAAAGTCCACGACTCTGGTCGACACACTAGAGAATAAAGTTGCATAAATTTGCAGGTGATTTGTTTTGCATTTTTACTGGAAATGTGGAAGTTTGCTCCAGATTTAAGGCAAGTCCTCTTAATTTCCCCCCATTTATAAAGATTTTTGGCCACTTTGTGCGTAAAAGTTACCTTCTAAAGTTGCAGATAGTTTACTGAAGCTTCTATTCTACAGGACTGATGAGCTAACCGCTAGTCTGAGCTCAGCTGAAACCAAATATTTCATAAACATTTACAGTGCATCACTTCCTGCAGATAGACAAATCCGGCAGAAACTTCTTAAAGTTTCAGTCCAATTAACAGCTGACGCAACAGCTGATGCAACACGGATTTTTACGCAAAGCTGTGAAATATAAAGTTTTCTTAAAGGCATACTATGCAACTTTTTCATATTTTAAAATCATGTTCTTGAGCCAGTATGTGCTAAAATGACCCTTTACAGGGTTAATGAAATGTCACTAAGACCCCTATTGCCCTCTGTGGCCAGAATACCACATTTGCAACTTCAGAGTGGCGGGCCGCCACCTGCCGGACTTAGTAAATGGAGCTGACATGCCTGGCGCTGTAGTCTACTTCCAGCATGTTTCCTGCATGTTTTAGATCATGAACACAGCTGACTTGTTTGATTTAGTGATGAACCACTCCTGTAGACACTAATGAAGGCTGAGGAGACATTTCAGCAGTTAGATTAAGGTGTTAAAAAAGACGAACGCACAGCCAGGAGATAAGTTTCACTTTTGGTTTCGCTAACAAACACTAGGGGGTGCTAAAAACAAGTCAAAGTGTTTGTTTTAAGGTGTGAGAAATCCCAGGATGCACCTGAGATGCTAATTATAGCTTTTCAGAGATGACTGCAGTCCTTTTTGGTAACACGCAGACTAGCCATTAGCTCATCAGTCCTATTCTCTATTTCTCTGAACAGAGGCTGTTCAAAGAGCCATTTCTAACAAGTTTTAAACAAACAAATTTGAAAATAGCTGAAATTAGCCTTTGTGAACTCTATTTCTTCTCATCTCTTTCTATTTGGGTCATAGCCTGGCTGAAGGAGAAGGAACGGGTCCAGTGAGCTGTAGCGACGGGACGACGCGGTGCTGAACAGGAAGACTCCTAAATGAGACAATCGCTGTAAAAATAACGAAATGCTGCAAGTTAAGAAGTAAAAATGAGCAAAAATTAGCATGAATAAGATGAGTGGTGATTAGTGGAGGCACGGCAAAGTTTCTTTGGAAGAACATTGGTCCTCTTGAGGGTCAAAGACAAGAAGCAGATTTATTTTACATCCTTCACATCTGCAGAGAAGGTAAAAATAAATCTGTTTTATGAATCAACTGCAAGTGGTGCTTGTCTTCATGCATTAGTGTTGTATTAATGCACAAAATGAGCTTTGAACCACCTCAGTCTTCTCAGGAGGTGCGACTCCGGCGTTCACACACGGAGCGTCCAGCTACCTGCTTTAATTCCATCAACACCGATGGCTGCTGCTGATGCCTTTGAAAGCATAGATTTTTGTGGGTAATTACTGTTTTACACCACAAATGGATCTAAATGGAATTTTGTGACGCTCTATTGATCCCTCTGGGGCAAATTAGCCTCCTTTTTTTGCCCGGAGCCGGCCCCTGGAGAATAAGGAGCTATGGAAGGATGGAGAGCAGATAAAGTCTCTCGCTATGCAGCATTCGGCCAAATGAACTTCACCAAGCATGCACTATCTGCACCGCAACACAGAACACTGTTCTTTATGCGAAAATGCAAGAAGAGGGAAAATATTAATTTTTAGGTGAATCACAAATGATGACAAATGGAATCATTATTTTGGGGGGGCTGGAAGTGCCGTTTTCTCCTGACCAGGCACAACCCTGTATTATAACAGGCAAATATGTGTTATTTTATGCTGTCGGAATACATCAAAAAGATAATTAGTTTTTCTTTGAAGAACATCCAAATGCTAAAAGCATAAAGAGAGTTTTTTTTCTGCAAAGATGCACAGAAATTTATCATCATCCTGACTGGACACGGAACTTTAATCGCATTTTGATTCAGAACCTCAAAACAGTTTCTAACATCTTAAAAAATGGTCAGTGGTGAACATAATTTACTTTCAGATATTTTTGAATAAATCAGAGTTTTAATATCTTTATTTTCTATATATTAGAGAGGAGGTTCTGTTACTGCAGAGCCAAACTGTGCAAAGTATGGTCAAATGGGTTCTGTGGGTCGGGGCCAAGTTGGTAAGTTTAATTTGTTCCTCACAAATAACTTATTTTAAATTATGTAGCTTATTTTGATGTAAAATAATGAACAATAAAAACATGAGAAAAAAAGTAATTTTTTTTTATTTTAGCATTTTTCGGCGATGTCTATAAATATGAAAAATTCACAGTTTTGGGAACATTGGGTGGAAATTTAATATTTAACCTTTTTTTTTCAATCCAAAGGTGTAAATTCAAAATTTTCAACACATGGGTTCGAATAATCAAATGCAGTTGAGGAAAACTCCTAAAAAATATAAATCTTGTTAGGTTTTTAAAAGTGGAAGCATCAGTTGATGCATCTAGGTCAGTGGTTTTTCAAACCTGCCCAGACTTGGTCCAAAATCACATTTTCCACAAGAATTTATGTTAAAAATAAAAATTAAATCTATTTTTTTATCCACTTAAGGCTGCATTATGTAAAAATGACATCCATTGGTTAAATCTAGTTACTGCAGCTCTTTGTTAAAACACACGAGTCATTTTCTCACCGTCTCTCCGTGAGTTTCAGCGCCAGAAGATTCAAGATGACGAGCAAAGATGAGTCATATTCAATACGTTGATAAGCAGATAAATACATTTCACTGTAAAATAGAGTTGTTGTAATTTAAAAAGTAGTTTGAGATATTTTTACAGCCGACTCCTTGCTTTGAATTCACTGTTAGCATTGTTAGCTTCTAGCCTGCATCACCCGATATTAGAGTTATACTAAAGGATGCCGTGGCTTCTTAGGGGTACAAAAAATAACTTCTGGGTCGCTCCTGTTTACTGGCTTTGGTTGCAGTGGTGGCTGGTGAAAAACAAAATCTTTGGGGGGCTCTATGTGACATATTTCCCACTTTAGCCCATAATAAGTATTAACATGAACAGTTGAAAAGTTACTACAATTCCAAAACAACCATTCATTTCCCTCCTCCAAATAAGTCAAAAAAATTACAGATAAAGTAGACTATAATTGCAATAATTCCTAAATAAATACACGAGCCGACTGTGTGAGGCTTTAAGAGCAACTGCAGTCAATAATCTTAGCAGAGATCCCAATCATCTGCTCAAAGTGCAATATTAATCTTGGCCAGTAGGTGGCAGTAACACGGCATACAAATTAAATTAGATTTGCTGTTTTAAACAATATAATCCCATAAAATGAGAACAAATAAACACAATTTACAGCAACATCTATGATTTCAGCTCTATATTAAACCAACAGTGAGTTTATGTGAATGAGGAAGAAACAGAGTGGAAATGAGATCCAGCTCCTTTTAGCATGCTAGCTAGTCGTTTTCTGAGGCAGTCATTTCATGGATGCTGATTGGCTCAAAATTGTCCAGTTCTTCCTAGCAACCAAATATGATTGGCTGTTTAGCTGCAGTTCTGGGGCGCTTCTTCCAGTGCCCCAGGACTGAAATTAGAGAGTCTGGTGGAGGAAATTCACCATTTAATGAGAGACAGCTGCTGAAAATGATGAGTAAATAAATCAAATTGCATGTAGGCACACACAATCAACCAAATCTGACACGTTTTTAGTAAATACATGAATATATATTCTGGTTTTATTTACAGACTGTAAACAAAGACTGCGTCCCTCTAACAATTTTGAAAGAAGAAAAACTGACAACACCCCAGCCAGCTGAGAAGGAAATCTGTTTCAATTTAACCTTCCTTCCAACATGATTGAGACATTAGACAGTTTTGTGATCATTTTACTGCAGATTTCCTACATATTGTACCTTTAATACAACAATCAGGCTTCTAAAAAAGCTTTCCAGGTATTGCAAGAATCAAACCTCCCTGGGGGATGGAGTCAAAGCTCTGCAGACGCTTTAACTGCATCATAAAGGTTGGAATAAACCCAACTTGTGTATTTTTTTATGTTGAGAAATGCAGGAGTGAAATGAGATCCCGTTGTCTACAATAAAAACAAACTGAGCCCAAAGAATAATAAATGCATCTACTTAGAAAAAAGTTGCCCAATCCTTTTTAAAGGGCACACCGAAGGAAATGATTTATTAATCTGGACTGTTTGTGTGAAAATAAGAAGGTTTTTGATTACAGTCACCTCTGTGTCCAATCACTGTGTGATTAACTGACAGTCTGATTAAAACCAGCTGCCGCTTGATTGGAATAACCTGTCATTTTAATCAAAACAATCTCAGACGACAGCAGTTGTTGGCTGCCGTTTCATAGAAATCACCCACTGTTGGGTTGCAATTACCTTCCTGATTATTCACCAGAAGCATTCTTATCCAAACACCTTGGGGCTTTTTAAAGATTAAAGACGGCGTGTAGTTTCCGTTTTACAAGTCAGGACGCTGAAATATTTATGGCTGTTCTAATATTTATGTCAAATACTTTTTTAACAGGACTGATTTACTCACCTCTTCGCTTTGTTGTAAAAGTGTAATTGTCTTTGTTTCAGGTTGAGCTAAATACGATTAAAGCTCCATTTTCCTGACGTTTTTGGGTTTATGCGCAGCTGCACTTCGTCCTGCGCTGATCTCATAAATCCTCCCGTCGGGGATTCAGAAATTGTCAATAAATCAATTTCTGTGTTTTAGTGGCATATTAAGGTGCATTTGCTAAAGTGGGTAGCATCAGAAGGAGTGGACTCCAGCTGTTTAGCATTTGCAACAAGACTCAAAAAGCATCATGAAGCCATTCCTCGGCATTATGGTTATAGCACACCAGGGTACATTATCTTTCCATTACATCAAGCCGTCTGATGGAGTCGTACTCTCAGGGCACTTCTAATTTCTGGCGGTACATCTGGGATTCCTTACAAGCACTGCCTCCCATACCAGCTGATTACGTTCAGCAGCGTTGGTTCATTTAAGTCTGATTCATGCTGTAAAGCGCCGATGCTGGTGCTGGAGCGGTTCACCAGTCGAGCCTCCGTTTAATTGGGTTTTTCCTTTTTTTTCTTCCACAGACATGTTTTTATGTACCCCGGAGGGTGTTTTCTCCTGCCGCTTCCTCGCATACGAGCAGACCAAAAAACACATTAGCCGCATCCGTCTCATCTGCAATAAATGGTTAAATCTCTGACAAACGTTATTTCATCACTGAACTAGTTTTTCTTGTGTGAGTCAAAGTCATTTTTGGTCTGACATTGCCAAGTCCTGTAAGAATAGTAATTGGATTTCCAGCATAAGCGAAAATCTCCTTTCTCTCTCGGCCCTGCTCTGGTAATTGAGGTTAAATGAAATGGTCAGCCATGCAATAAACCCTCAGTGGGTGTTCAGTGGTGGGTGTGTGCAGGATGAAGGAGCACTTCTTTACATTCTTTGTGTTTTAAGCTACATTTAAATAAATATGAGGCTTGAGGTGTTTGAAAGAGGCAGTGCAATGTGTAGTCTGAGCAGGTGTTTGAACTGACCAAACGTCTTCTGCGTCCACGTCGCACTCTGCCCCAAACTGGCAAATGTCGCAGGTGGACGTCTCCTTCTGCCCAGTCTCCGCCGAGCCTTCTCCTCCTAAAAGTGACACGAAGAGAGAAAGTTAAAACACGTGAACCCAACTTTCTCAAAAGTAGATCAAACCTTTCAAAAAGTGCATTTGATGCGATAAAGCAAAGTCAGTGGTGGACGACTGGAGTGCATTTACATTCTGTCATATCCCACCGAAATCCCAACGAAGCCACCTCCTTCATCTGTTCACCCCTCTCTCCTCCATTCCCTCGCCTGCAACTCATCTATCACTCTCAAATCCCCTGCTGATCTTTCCTGAGTCCCTCTTTTATTTCACGGCGTTGAATTTTCTCGTGCTGCGAGCGCGACGACTCCTTGGCGGCGGTGTGGGGAATGGCGTCAGACTTATTGCGGCTTAGGGACCTCGCCGGTGCATATCACGCCTCGTGAGTGGCCGACGGGGAGACGAAGGAGGAATAAAAAGCAATCTGGCCAATCTCAAATTGCATTCTCCAACCACAGAGGACCCACTCTCCCCACCCCCCCGACTCTCTATTAGACAAGCTCTATTTTTAAACTCCCCCAGCCCCGTGAGAACACCTTTGAAGAAGAAGATGAAGAGGTGGAACTTGGCATCATTTCCCCATGTCATATCTTTAATATCCCTGACCGCGGCCACCGTGCATCGCTCCCTTGTGTCACGTCTTTCATTTTCCCTCCTGCAACTTTTGTTATTTCTTGTGATCCCTTGTGACACGCTGGATTGAACTGAAAAGAACTCTGGTAGTGCGGTTTAACCTAATTTTCCACTTTCAGGCTTAAGTTCGCTCAGACACTTTATTTTAAGGTCAAAGTCGGTGAAGTTTCAGTGGTGAGCATTGTCGGCAAACTCTGCTTTCACCGTTGAGTCAACCCAACAGCTTCAGTCCAAAACCACGATGAGACAAACCAGAGCTGCTTCCCTTTCAGTGTTTTTCTGTTTGAAGCTGCAGGTGTTTACCGCTGCACTTCCTCTGAGAGCCAAGCGTTTGCAGCCATGCGGAACGCTGTACATTCTGTAGTCACAGCTTTACCTTCGGGTCACTGAACTGTCCAGATGACAGGGTGTGAAGCTAGCTGGTGGAGCTTGAATGGCAACTCTTCCATGAGGTTATGGGTTAAACATTAGAGGTCCTGATTTGATCAAAATAACTGCCCTTTGTTCATGAATAAGTAAAGAAATGCAGCAGGAGAGGTTCTGCGTCTACCGTGATCTGGGCGTTGTACCAGTCTGTCGTGGTGGAGAGAGAGAATGAGCTGGAAGGTGAAGCTCTCGATTTACCGGTCAACCTACGTTCCTACCCTCATCTATGGTCACGAGCTTTGGGTAGTGACAGAAAGAACAAGATTGTGGATACAAGCGGCCGAAATGAGTTTTCTCTGCAGGGTGTCTGGGCTCTCCCTTAGAGATAGGGTGAGAAGCTCGGTCATCCGGGAGGGGCTCAGAGTAGACCCGCTGCTCCTCCACATCGAGAGGAGCCAGTTGAGGTGGCTCGGGCATCTGGTTAGGATGCCTCCTGGGTGAGGTTTTCCAGGTACGTCCAACTGGGAGGAGACCCAAAGGAAGACCCAGGACACGCTGGAGGGACTATGTCTCTCGGCTGGCCAGGGAACACCTTGGGATTCCCCCAGAAGAGCTGGCCCAAGTGGCTGGAGAGAGGGAAGTCTGGGTCTCTCTGCTTAGGCTGCTGCCTCTGCGACCTGACCTTGGCTAAGCGGAGGATTGATTGATGGATTGTCTGACTCAGTGATTGATTGATGGATGAACAGATTAACTACCTTTTGCAATTTCAGTCCAGTTTGACAGGATTTAAATGCCAACTATGTACAAAAAATTTACATTTTTGGAAAAGGAAAAAGAAAACAGTTTCCCAGTAAAATGAAAAAGACCAAAGTTAAAAAGTTAAAGTCACACACACTGGTGTGTGTGAAATTTGTTCTCCACATTTGACCCATCCCCTGGGGGAGCGGTGAGCTGCAGACACAGCCGCGCTCAGGAACCATTTGGTGGTTTAACCCCCAATCCAACCCCTTAATGCTGAGTGTCAAGCGAGGAGGCATTGTGTCCCATTATTTCAAAGTGTTTTGTATGACCCGACTGGGATTGAAACCCAATCTCCCATTCCTGGGGCGGACCCTCATACCACTAGACCACTGAGCTGGACCACAGCAATTTAGTGATTTCCTTCGAAGTTATGAAAATACTGACAAGACGAGACAAGGTGGCGTACCGTTTAGTTAAGGTTTGAAGCTGCATGACAAACTGAAAATGAAATTAGTTAGGAAAAAATGCATTTAATGAGCAGAGCCACACAGTTATGGACACCAGAACACAGCTTCATTCAGATTTATGACAGATCAGGTTTGGACAGACCTGTTTCTCTCCTTCAGTGCTGTGTGATAATAATTAGGCTGCTAAATACTATATATGTAGGACTCCTACATAGGAAACGCTTAAGCTGCAGCTCGAGTTTGGCTTTGGTTTTGCATCTCCGTGCTTTGGCTCATCAACCACCTCTGCTGTAATCCCACTGCACTCTGCAGACTTGTTGGCATGGATTTTTAAACCCTCACAAGTGCTTCTTTGGTTTAGTCTCAACTAGAGCAACCGCTCAACTCAAAAATCTTTTTGCTTCGGACACTGATGTTAGCCTAGCTAGGACCCACGACCCTTTAAAATGGTCCACATGTGAATGTGTGCGTGCACGGGTGAATGGCTGTGTTTTAAAGCGCCTTCAGGATTTTTTTTTTTTTTTAGAACCCTAAGGCGCTATATCAAATACAGGCCATTTACTTTCATGAACCTAACAAAAACAGTTTAATTCAGTGGGAAAAGAACCGGTCCCCTGGCAGTTCATGCTAGTGGTGTCATGATCCAGTCATGTCACATGTGGGACTGCAGCTGAATTAATTAGCCCCTTCCAGCTCTCTAACCACTCACATCAGTGTGTTTTCCCTCTTCTCCACGCTCCCAGTGTGTTGCAATGTGTGGAATTCTCACACACACGTCAATTTTCAGGTCTTGCAGGCAAGCCCGCCTCCCCTGCCTCTTTGTCCGCTGTCAAACGATCAGCTCCGCGTAAAGGCTTGTGGGCAGGCAAGCATGTAAGCTCTCCCATGACTCCCCTCTCCCACATCGCACACAAGAGCGGGAGGTGAGGAGGGGGAGCTGATGCAGGACTCGGATTTCCCCACATATGTACACAAACACGTGCAAAGCAATGGCCAACACTGTCTCCATGTCCTCCATCTTCTGTCCGTTCCCTCCTTACAGAAACACAATGCATGCACCGTCACCAGGTCCCCATTTACAGCTCTGCAGGCCCAATTATCAAAGTCAGCTGGGGACAGGCAGTGTTTTCTACTCCTCAAATCCCTGATAGTCTCATGTAGCACTAACACAACATCTCCCCTGTTTCTATGTCTGCTAATCCCTGGGATCAGGAGACACGGCTGGGTAATGACTGAAATGATTAGCCCTTCTACATCCCCCTCAATCACCCCCCACCAGCTCCTACATCACCTAGTATCGATCCACGCCTGGACCAGAGCGGTCATCTGGGCCGCTCCTTGGGTAAAATCTTTGTCTCACTTTTATCTCGAACACTTCCTCTCTCTTCCAGAGTGTTTTCTTTGTTCTTTGCTTAAAACAATCCAGAGAAGACCAAAGGAAAGAACATCAAACTAAAAATACGAGTTTAGGACCGAGTTACAAGGCAGAAGATAATACAGATGAGATATGAAATGAAAGAGCAAAAATGACAGATCTGGGGGTTAAAGAGCAGCTTTAATCCCCTAAAAGGCTTCTTCACTCAAAAAGCAGCTGTTCTTCAGGATGGCTGCATGTAAACCTGCATCTCTTCTGATTGGGATGAACATCCACATACCAGACTGAGACAAAGGGCAAAGGCTTTCTGCATGACGGGAACTGGCAACAAGCTCGGAGCTTATTTAATTGCAGCGGTTGGTTCAGTCGCTCTGCAGAGAGTAAGCTCCGGTCGATTGGTTTAACTCCTGTAAATTGTGAAACGCAACCTGGGATGAACACTTTTCACGGCAAACTAGACAGATATCTGGTGACGGAGCTGGAAACTTCACTGAGTTCAGGTGCATCTGATGTATCACACTCAGCAAGTCGTTTTACTGGGAAAACGTTTTATACGATGACATAACAGGCAATCTCAGTATTCATGCATCTGAAAGAAACCCTACAAAGAACGCACGACGCCAGTTTTGCATTTCTGTGACTGTCAAGCTTCTTATTGGGCTTGACTAATACATTTCTTTCTGTCCACTTTCATTTTGTCTCTCTGCAAATGTTCATGAACCGTAGTCATAGCGCCTCAGGAAAAAACACAATATTTTGACTCATGCATGTTAAAATATTCTCAACAATTCAGATTCTGCTCGCACCCGTCCAAAAAAAACTATTTATTAAAATGCACCGGGGTTTTGTTTTGTGTGTGTGCGTATTTAAATGTGCATAGAGGCTCTTTTAGTGCGTAGCCTGCAGACAGTTTTGAGGTGGGAAGGCTTTGATTGGAGGGAAAACCCTAATACTTGGATTTAGACGTATGGTGTCAATGAACTTTTAGTTGAGGTTAGGGTTCAGCATAGTGCAGTCACTAAGAAGAATGTAAGTCAATGAAGGGTCCCCACAAGGATAGAAATACAAGTGTGTGTGTGTGTGTGTGTGTGTGTGTGTGTGGCTGAAGAGGATTTGGACCAAAATCACTAAGCAGATGCAAAAGATTTATGAAAATAAAAGTTGCAAAAAGACATTGCTGACAAAGTTAATCCTGCAAAATCCACTGAATAGAAAATGAGGAACAGATTAAAACAGGGTGGAGATTCATGCAAAAATCAGAAAACTGGACTGAAACTATTTAAAGACTCAAAAACAGTGATCAGTGGAGGACTAAGCAGTTTGGGGGACCAGGGCAAACAAAGGCACGAGGCCTCTGCAGCTGTAGAAAAAAGCGACTTATTGGTTTCATGTGCAGCATTAAAATTAGTCCTGCTTTCAGTAATTATTATGGGCTTGACACACGGAAGGCATCGCCTCTCCTCCATTCATTTTCAATGAGACATGCACTACAAAGCGATAATCGCAGGTCTCCCTCCTGCTAAGCAGCACTCGAAAAACGTGCATGAGAAATTTTGCGCTCGCGCATGTGTCGTGCACAGGCGAGCCAGTGACGCGATCCCAGAAAGTTAAGAAATTTTCAACTTTTCATCACTGTCGCTCGGACAAGGACCAATCAGCGGAGGCTTCACTGACTGACCAATGAGCGGACAGGATGCTTCTCAGTACATCTCCGGGTAAACATGGAGGAAAAGTTAATACTTGCCGTGTCACATGTCCCAGAGCTTTACAAGACTTCACTTAACTCTAGCAAAACCTTGTGAGACTTCACATCTACCGCTTTTTCAACTCTGAACTGCTTTAATAACCCAAAATTCCCTCCAATCTGACGGCCAATCAAAACAACACAAGACTCGCTATTCACCCTGCCGCATGTCGCCTCCTGTGTGTCAGGTTATCAAAGCGATAGCGATGAGTTTCGCTTATTGCAGTGTGTTGAGCCCATCACTTTTCAGTAAGGCTGGGCAATATGGCCTAAAATCAAGATCGCGATATATTGAGGAGTTCAGCTCGATAACGATAAATGGACGATAACTACATGTATGTGCAAAAACAAAAGTTGTCCACTAGATGGGGCTGTCACATGTATTACATTGAGTCACGTTGTCATGTGACTCGAGGTGCTACAGCTTCTTAAAGTGACATGAACATCGCCAACCTACACATCTTTTCATTTTTTTATTACTGAATTTATTGACATGGGAATAATTATATCGGTTAGAGTCAGAAATTTTGATAACGATACATTTTTGATTAATCGCCCAGCTCAACTCTTCGGCACTGTAAAGAAATCTGTAACATTTGGGAGTGTTGCTACAAATGTTTTCCTCTCTTCCTGCTTCTTTTATGTTTCAGAGCCCTTTGGGTAGCTCGTCAGTCATTCACTTCCCAGTCACTGAAACACTTCAATTCAATTCAGTTTATTTCTATAGCGCCAAATCACGACAAAAGTCGTCTCAAGGCACTTCACGAAGTAAACATTCCAATACAGCTCAGTTCATTAGGACAATCAGTAAAAAGTTTCCAATATAAAGGAACCCAGCAGACTAGCGTCAGTGTCTTTACAACAATCCTCATACTAAACAAGCACGATCTGATGCCATTTCAGTGTAATTTTTATTTTAGACTAACAAGGTGTATTTAGGAGGACATAAAATATCTTAAACATCTTTGTTAAGTGACGGTGATAGAGGAAGATGTCAAACATAAAACAGCAGGTAGAGGACAAGATGAGATAGAATCAAGAAAAGTTTACAAGAACAGAACTAAACGTCTTCATCTTATAATTTTTTTGCTTCGTTGTAAATGTTAATTGAAAAGTAGGGATGTGCATTGGTAAAATTCTGGCGATACAATACGTATCTTGATACATTGGAGACGATACGATATATCACAATATATTGCGATACATTCAGCCAGACGATATTAGGGATTTTTTTAGACTGAATTTATTGTAGGAAAATTCAATAAACAGTCCAAACTGATACAGAACATGTTTAACATGAGGTATCTGAACCATAATAGAGGGATTTACATTTCAATGGTGGAAACAAAACCCATTGCACACTGCTGCCAACTAGTGGTTGGCGTTTGAATTGCACCAAAAGAAAAGAAAATACACAAATGTTTGCATGTAAATTCTTGAAAAAAATCGATACACAGCTTTTGTATATCGATATATCGCAGGAAAAAATATCACGATATATTGCCATATCGATATTTTCTTACATCTTTATTGAAAAGGTAGAACGAAAAACTCTAAATGTGTCACCTGCATGTGCTCGAGGAAAAATCTTTAGTTAACCAACGTTCTGACCAAGATCAACCTTGATCTTTCTATGAAAGCCACTAGGTTGTTTGTACAAACCAAGCAAAACATTAAAACCACTAAAAATTAAACCTTTGTTCGGAAACTTTGAGATATTTCTGTGCATGATTAATAAGAAATAATGCAACTTTTTTATAGGTCATGCATGAGCATACTTAACCAAGCGAGTAAAAGGAGCTGCAGCAGCTGCAGCTGCTACATTCAGCTCAATATCTGCAAATTTTATGCACGAATGCTCTTCTATATACGTTTCTTAAATGTTGGTGATTAATAAATGCATTTTTTAGTCATGCAATAAGATTGTTGTTGGACATGTTGCAGGAATAAAATAAAATAAAAACAACCTAAACATCCAAAGAAACTTTTATATTAGCAGTCGGCTCCCCTGATTTCTAAGTCTGGCATGAAAACAGCAGGACGTTTGTGCCAGAAGCCACAAAAACACAGTTTCCTTCCAGAGTTTCAGTAAATACTGACTCAAAGCTCTTAGAATAGAATCCAAGAGGAACTAAATATTTGGAGGAGGGTTTTAAAGTTGTGGCTGATTGCTGTATTTTTAAACACGCTCAGAAGGAAGGCTGTAATAGAGCTACCCATCAGGCATCCTTCTTGTAATGCATTGCTTTGAAATGAAGAAAATTACAAAGGAGCTGCATATTCCTCAAAGCGCACAATGTTAAACCTTAAAAAAGATGCAAACAACAATTTGCCTGAAGAAGGTGTTTGTCAAAAAAACCTGTCAGGCCAGGAGGGAGACGAGTGAAGAGGCCATAATGAGTTCCCTGAATGAGCAGCCGGGTTTGGTGGCTGTGATGGGAGACGCCGCTGCAGGGATGATTCACCTGTCACTGTTTTATGGAGGCTAAGAGAGAAAAAACACACCTCCCGTGACATCTTGGCGAGTGTTTGCCTGGCGGTGTAGAGGAGAATCAGTGGAAAGGGCTCTGCAGCCCTGGAAAACTGATCTCAACAGCCCAGATTGTTGTGGTGTGACTGTAATGACTGAAAATCAACCGGCTCAGTCTCAATCCGTTCCAGATTTCACAGTCCCCAGCCAGCCAACCTGACAAAAGCCAAGTCATTTTGCAGGAGAGAATAGAGGACAAATTGCAGTGTCCAGATGTGCCAAGCCGATATAGATCCGCTGATACCGGCCCAAGGCTGCAGCAGCTGCCAAAGACGCCACCACTAACTATTGATCGGACTGGAGTGAATCTTCCTGTTTTACATTTTCTTTGTTGCTCCTCCTATTCTTCCTCGTCTTTTCTACTCCCCGTTTATCTGCCACACTGTACCACGCTGCACCGTCTCTGTGTTTGTGGATGCATCTGCAAAATCAAAAGGAGTTTAAGAAGAGAGCCGAGACAAAGGAGCTTTCAGCTGAACGAGCACACCCAGGGAACAAGAGTCCGTTTCTCCCAGCGAGGAACGCACAAACACACGCGGACGTTCATGGGCAACGACACACACCCAAACACAGACGGGAAGAGAGGGGGATTTAGGGCGCGCTAGTGCGCGGCTATCATACGGATGATGAATGAAGCCCACACACCCCTGGAAAACAGAGCAGGACCACTTCGACCTTGGTTGCAAACACACCAGGGAGGGACACGGAGGAGCGGTGAGGGATGAGAGAGAGAGAGAGACGCAGGCCGGTGCATCCCACCTACGTCTGAAAACCCCACACAGCTACCGGATCAACCTTCACCAGATTCCCAAAGTGATTTATTCCATCTCCCCGGAGCTCGTCGCTCGTTTATTTGCCTCATATGGGAAAAGTGTGATTGCCATACGCTGTAATGGCATAATACGAGATCCCATAATTTACGATGCGTGCACATATAAGCTGTCAGAGTGACTGATTTATGACAGGATTCATTTGGTGTAGATTAACACATAAGGGGGTATTCATTCAAAACAAAAGCACGGCGAAATAACCCATAAACAATCCCCCGTTCGTGATGAATGAGGCAGACGAAATATCAAGAACACCTCTGTAACCTTCCAGAGGGTGCAGGGTCGGTGTTTTAAATGCACTACTTTTGGCCATATGTAGCTAATAAATTACCACTTATAAATATACTCAGTTGCATTGAGTGTTCCAGAGGAGCTGCACACAAGCAGCCAAACAAAATTATTCCTGGTGACAGGTGTGATAAATCATACCAGAGGCTGCTCTGTTCCAGTAAAAGGACATGTGATCCATGAAAGGTGATACAGGAAGCAATGAACATGAGCCAAAGAGCTGATAATGGCCCAGCATGATGATACAGAGTCCGTCCCGCAGCATTCGCCGCACAACCGGCGCACGCAGTTTGAACTCTGACTCATCTAAGATGTAATCTCTCAGTCGTGTGGGGAGCTCCATTAAAACTGGACCGTGCTGACAATTAAACCATGAAACCCATCAATCAGAACGATATTATCAACGGGCCGCTGCCCCGAGTGGCCGGCCTGACGGGCCGAGCCGGGCCAGAGAACAGAAGACAGCCAAATAATCCATAAACATAATGGACATCAATATTGAAAAGATGACAGATGAAACTGCCGACAGAGGCCAGGATTCAATTTCTATTCTTTTTTTTTTGTTGGCTGCAGGAGGCCGTATCGCTTTTCACAAAGTCATTTGTCAGCCATGAGGCCAATGAGGAGAAGCTGCTCCAACATGTGAGCCAACGGCGCTTGTTCCCGTGACGCAAATGACAGAATGAATCAGGGACGGCACAATAACGACTCTGATATAAGTAATGATACCATCAAAGGCTTTTGTGGGCACGGAAACGAGTCGCATGTGGCGGCGTAAAACCCAACAGGTCGCGTTTTTTCTCAGGGTTCGACTCAACGCCGAGTAGATTATTTACATTTCTAACAGTCCGAGGCTGTTTAACCGCTTTAAGAGCTGGTCGATGATGAGGTCCCAGACAGACTGATTGTTAATTTCTATTTATGACTAAAACAAAACACACATCAGAGGAGGCTGATGATTTTTTTTCTTTACTGTACAATAAATTTTGTTCTGCCAACATTGACTTGACGACACCATAACTCAGGTCAGGTTCTCACCGCGGTGGATTTACAATTGGCTGAGTCCCATTTTTTATCTCACTCCAATCAGAAATGTCAGCTCAGGATTTAACGCACACACATGATCTCCTACTACTCTGTGATGCAACCACCTGGCTTTCATTTTATTTATTCACCATTAAAAGTGAGAAACTTTCTTCAAACATTTTTTAAATATAAAAGACGAACATGGATTAATTCTATAACATCGTTGAGACCAGAAGAAATATTAGGTTCAAACTGTCTGCAACAAAACAAAATCCTAATTTTTTTTAGCTTTTTCACCATCCCAACATTTTCTAATTTGGTAATTTTCACTGAGACACTATCAAAATATAATCCATAACTATGTTTCCTGGGGGGCGTTTGAGCGTCTCTGAATGGATTAAAAAGACAAATTATGGCTATAAAAAAATCTAAATTCTACCTGCTGGTTTTAGAGGATAAGACCCTGCAATCTACCTCACTTACCAATAAGCTTCAGAGCTGGAGGTCTAAAACAAAATAATTCGAATGTTGATGCCCTCTCCTGGTTTAGATCATGGCTGAAACACTGAATCATGAACAAAAGAAAGATTTGATTCAGAAAGATTTGTTGTAATTTTACGATGACGGGTCAAAAAGAGAGGAGTGTGAAAAGTGAGAGTTAGCTGAAACTGATCATATTCCAATATTCAACAATAATATCACAGTTGCATTTATTATAATTAACATAATTTGCAAAACCTGTCAGTTTGGGACATACAGTATTATGCAAACATCACCTTTTAGATCCTTTTGTGCTGCCATGTGGGTCTCTACTGCCTCTATAAACACTCCAAATGTGAAAAAACCTGTCCATCTGTTTTCTTTAGTGTTTGGTTTTAGGAATTATTTGCCTGTAACAAGCAGTTTCAAAAAGTCCCCTTTTGTGATGTCACAAATGGGGAAATTAGCATAGAACCACCTCTCACGTGCAGAGAGGTGCTTCTGCTGGAGGAGCAGAGGCTCTACTCTGAGCCCCTTCTGGATATCTGAGCATCTCAGCTTATAGCAGCCTGAGCAGGGTGGGCGTGGCCAGCTCCTGATTTTTTTTCTTCTTAAAGAGACAGAGCCCTGAAACGGCTCATTCTGGAAGGGACTGAAACTGCCTTATGTGAGAGGGGTTTAGTGCAAAGAACTTCATGAACATGTTTGGTATCAACCAGAAAACTTATAGCCTCTTTTATAAAACAATGCCGCCAATTTGCCGCAACACTGAGGCGGCATCTGGAAGCCTAAGGTCGTTTATAAGTGGTCAGACCGTGGCGGTAATGTGGCGCAATCATATCCTTTTTACTAAAGATTACATGATGGTGGTATAAAAGGGGGTATGGGGGCGGTCTCTGCGCTTCCTCAGACTTCCGTGTATCTTGAACATAACTTGCTTTTTTCTGCGATTGAAGCCACGCTCGTTAAGTTTTTTCACAAGCAGCTACAGGTGTCTGTCCTCCACAGTCCCGTGAACTATCAGATGATCTGAACTCCAGCTTTAATGAAGAGAAGCTCCTGGAGCTCTGCATCGCTCCAGTTTATCATCTCAGCTGATTCTGTTTAAAAAGCAAAACTTATACTGTAATGTGTAATGTGTTATGTCCTATAAAAAGGGCTAATATCACTTAAGAAAAAAGTTCAAATATGCTTCCTTTAAACTAAGACCTGACTAGCTACAAGGACGCCAAATTTAAGTGCAGTACGTGTCAAATTAACCAAGTCATAGCAATTTTTGAGTTTCCGAAAGTCGATTAGCTGGGGTGGCCATCTTGAATCAGGTTATAGATGTAAATCCAATGACTTTTCTAAGAGTTTCATTAAATTCTGTTCAGATACTGATCTTTTTGCAACAATAGAAACAAAATCACAGTTACTCCCAGTGCGCGGTTGTCAGTAAATAAAGTATATCCCAGATTTTATAGCAACAAAGCAGGACAAAACCAAGACACAGAGACACTAGTTATTCTACTGTTTACAGCCGTGTGTGTGTGGACTGTGTCAAGAACTCATGACCACAAACAACCTGCAAACTCCACAGAACAAACCCCTTCATGCTGTGAGGCAGGCGCCGCCAACCTCTGCTGCCCACAATATTCATCTAAAAATAGCAAAATACTAATAATCTGAGCAGCCACTTTATGATGCCCTACGCTCTAACACGGAACAACCGGAGCCCAGCTGAAGAGGAGCATTTTCCATTTTCTGCAGCAGACAGCTCAGAAAAGGATAGTTTGGGGTGAGTTTCAATAACAGCCTCCCTTCTGTTCATTGGAGCAACATTATTGGTGGATTTTCTGCAGATTCAGAATTATTGATGGCTTTACAACTAAAATATACCAAAGAAATCAGGATTTGAACAGTAACACTTAAAATTCGGAGCAGCTGTGTAGTTTTGCACAAAAAGCATTTCACAGTGTCACCAGTAGCTCGGTGTGGAATCAGCTCTTCGTGCCGTTTCCTTTTCTATTTGCAACAGTTTACGGATACCTTTTGTAAGCAGGCCGCTTACCGTGTCGTGTCCGAGACGAGATTCCTCTTTTGAATCCAGGAATGCACACGACTTAGCCTGAAGCAAAGCATGCTGGACTTCAAAAACCCCCCAAAATGCAAAATGTTCCTTTAAAAAACAGTTTTAGGCTTTCTGAATGCATCATGTCAAAGAAAATGTGATTAACTGCAAGAATTATAGGGAACATTTCATTTCAAGTCCATCTAGCTCCATATAAAGGTCTGCTAAGGAATCCAATAAAAAATCAAAGTAATTCATTATTAGCCACATTTTTTCTTTGTCTTCTTTGTTCTTCCCTCCTTTATTTGCCCTCACACACACAGCACACGCAGATTTTGAATTTTCTACCCATATCTCACATCAGCTTGCTTGTTTGAAATTCAATTAATTTCCCTCTCAAATGGCAGCGGCAGCTAGGCCTTTCTAACCTTGTCATATTTACTCTCCAAGCCCCAGCACAATGTGGAGAATACTGGAACGAGCTGGCGGCGAGTAACAAACACCCTCTCTCTTTTTCCCTCCTGTCTCCATCTTTTTCTATTCACTCTTGTGGAAAATTGTGATGCACTCTTGTTTGTCGAGTGGTCCTTCTGCAGCGAAATACCCTCTCTCATGTGGCTTGTATAGGCCACTAGCGGCCCACCTGGGATGAGGCTGCAGAGGGCAGAAAGTAAATTACAGAAGCTGAAACTGTTCAAAAAGACAAATAAGGAAATTAATCAATGCCGTTAAAGGATTATAAACAAAAATAAAACTTATGAAAACAGGTCAGGATCCTCAAGATTCCAAATATAAAGGTAGGGTGGGTCTTGGAAAAAGCAGTTCAAGCAAGCTACATATTTAGGCTCCTCCCCTTAAGCCACGCCTCCACAGTATAGGAAAATGACAGATGCAATGGATGCTGTCAAACAACCAGAAACCATATAGTTGTAGGCATAGACATGTAGATAAACACTAGATGACGAAAGCGGGAGTCGAGGGCGTAGCTAAACAACGGCCATCTTACTTCAGATAGTAGACGCTCCGTTCTCAATGGTAGCAGATGGAAGGTGAGTGAACAACTTAAACAAAAACACTCATAACTCGATGAAATATTAACAGATTCACAAGCGGGTTGCATTATTACAAACCGTATGACACATAGGCTTGAGATGACATACGTGCACATGTTGAAATTAACATCTGCAGCTGTCTGAAGTAAGATGGCCGCCACCAGCCCGGGACTTTTGCATGGGCTTACATGGGCTGCAGCCCTGGGCCCCGGCGCACAGGGGACCCAGCCCCCGATCCAACCATTATGTTTATTTTTGCGACTGAATATACTGTAGTGTCCCTCTGCTAACTGCGGTGTAGCCCACAGTAAAGACTGTTCAACATGTCAATTTTTAAAAAAGACAATAGCGCAACCCGCAAGGACAAAAGCAGAAGCGAAACTGGAACGGACGCACGCAGCACAAGCAGAACCAGCAAAAACCACCGGAGAAGCCTCAGCGGAGCTCAAAACCCGTGCTGCGGTGATTTCACCTCACTGGCGCGGCCACGCACTTCGCTATTTCTGAACTGTTTAGTTCAAATCTAGCTCATGAGGGAAAAAAGTAGAAAATTCAGGCAGCAGTTTTTCCTGAATGATTGAGAGGAGACACTGCAGGAAGATCAGAGACGGACAGGACAGGGAAACAAAAAAATAAAAAACAAGAAAATAAAACAAAGAGCTTGAAATGAAAAATGTCGGTAGATTTAACCCACTTCACTTTTTTACTGTATAAAGCAATAATTTATAAGCATGTAATATTTATATATTTGATACAATTCAGATCAGCTTCAAAACTCCGTCCCAAGCCCATGGCCGTTTCGAGGCATTTGGGGGCCAAAGCAAAAAGGACTTGGAGCCCCCACCCACCCACCCCTGCACTTGCAGAAAAAAAGTTGTAACATGAGGGTTCATTTAGTAGTGCTGTACTACATTTCCCCTGTATTTGTCTATAAAAAGGCAGTACGGCAAGCCATTTTAACATTTAATCAACAACCTCTTTGTTATTCCTATTTTACATAACAAAAATATAATTTATCCATGTCAAAATAATATTCTTACTAGTCAACTAGTGTTAACCCTGACCAGTTGTCAACAGGTAAACTGTTTTTGTCTTTTTACAGAAACTCAACACAGGCTATTAGGCAAATATAATTAAGGGCATTTTTAACTAATGCTAGGTTATTTTGTACAACTTGTTCATGTGGCTTTGTGAAAGAATATTTGTTTGCCCTCTTTCTTCCCATGCAACAACAGTTGTTTGTTTATATATATATATATATATATATATATATATATATATATATATATATATATATATATATATATATATATATATATATATATGTATATGTGTGTGCTTGTGTGTTCAGCTGCTCCAAGACGGGAACATAGAGGCGTAGGCGAAGACGGGAGAGGCACGGTAAGACGGTAGTTTGAATAATGGATCAGGATCTAATTCTTAAGAACTGGACGTACAAAATGATTAGATTTTTTTCAGGATTGTACGTTTCAGAGGTGATTCAAATTATAATTTTTTTTGACAAAACACTTAATTTGTTGCCAACAGTATGTGAAGAGCATTATGGCAAAAATTGCTCCAGAAAAACATCTCCTACCCCACCTTTATTACCTAAAGTCACATTTAACCAGAAATGGAGTAAAAGTGCAAAAAAACTAGCAAAAAAAAAAAGGAAGTAAAGCCTTGCATAGCTTGAGCATTCTGGCTACACATCTAGAAATCCTCCATGTTGATGATGAAGATAATAGAGGACTTCCTTTATGAACATTTCACAAAATGCAAACACAATTATTTTATTCATATAATCGATCCTGTTGAACAAAGGAAAATGCCAGTGGCGTTATACTAGTCCTGTTTCCATTGTCAGATCTTCAAGGTAAACTCTGGGAGGGGGAAATTGTGCAGGAGATACGATGTCTCTGTCCTCTCAGCTGTTGTATCTCTATACCATTTCAGCACTTTCAGAACTTTGCACAGACGTCAGCGTATCGTGACTGCTTCGGCAGTGAATGATGTCACTGATCAGCGCCAAAAAGCATCCACAGTAACATTAATAACATTAAAAGTTTTATTCCTTTGAAGTTTATCATAATTGAATCCATTTGGAGGACGAGAGCAGCTGCGTGATGTAAAATGTAGCGTTTTCAATGCAATTTTAAGCGCGATCAGTGCTTATTTTCTTTCGCTTCCATTCTGCTTCACCAGCAACTCTTCAAATTTTGCTACTGCAGGTTGTTTTGGACAACATCTGCTGATGTCATTTCCTACTGAGTTACAACCAATCAGCATGAGTTAACCAAAAGTTCCGCTGAGTAACTCCACTGGGCCATTCCGAGTACTCGCTCCTGTACAGGTACTCAGAAAGTTCCTGAAAATGGTCTGGAAAACGGCCGTTCGGCTGGCCCGGTCAAGTGGAGACACGCGCATGTTGGGAAGTTCCTGTAAATTCACCCTGAAGTTCCGATAATGGAAACGCACCTACTAAACCTGCATGAGCCTAAATGTTTAAAATAAAAACTGCCGTTTCATGCCAATGCCGAATTCCCCAACAATAAAGGATACCTCCCAGTATCAGATTATCACTACCCAAACAGTGAAACCTCACTTTTTTTGACAATAAAAATTTTTAGATAACCACCTATTTATAACATAAGCACATCCAGGACTCCTCTTAGAAGAGATCAAAGCGGATAAGTGCAAAAATAAAGGTCCGTTAGTTCTCTTCATTAGCAGGAATTTGTTGTTCCATTCAGCTGCCAGGTTGCTAATTTAAAGACGGACTAAACGTAGCATTCAGCTCCAAATGAAGCATCCTACTTACTGCTTATCAATGTCCTAAACAGCGAGCCATAAAAGCCAGTGCTAAGCCCACATGGCACACCAACAAGACAGCAGCTGACTAATGACCATTTCTGTAATCTCATGCTTCAATTGACCAGCAGCGTAATTATATACAGTGTAATTTGTTGTTATTACAGAAAGCACTGGCTGCAGCAGTACAAGCAACCTTTGTTGGGTTGATGAATAGCGAGTCAGCCCAACATTATGTCCCTTTATTGAAGCAGCCCACCGTATCACTCAGCTTTTAACACAGAGCATGTCTCGTGGTCGTTGTTTTTAAATGAAATGACACCATTTAGAGTCCTCGGGAATGTTTGTGCAGCAAAGTTTCATTACTTTTTAAATATTTCCCCAAAAGCATACTCGATTAAAGTTTAAAAGAACAGTAAAAAAGACCCACAAGTGAGATACAATTTAAAATGTTTTATGTCTGCAAATCTGAAATTAGATGAATCATCTGGTTAGAACCAGTTCTAGCACTGGGTTAGCATTAAATGGACTGAAACGTGACATCTATGAAGGTCTTCTAAGGAGAAGTCATAAAACAGTCAAAGAAATGTTCAGCTGGGAAATCAATGAGAATAAACATTATTTTTATTCATATATATTCAGGCTGAAAATGTCATCCCAAAGTTAGCCATATCCTTCGGTATAAAGCCTGGCCTCAGTTTGACTGTTAAAGGGATGTTCCACCCAAAATTGAAATTTTGTCTGTTGATATATTTACCAGAGTTAGATAAGTGGAAAAAAACTATTTTTAACCAGGTCAGTCATTCTCCTGACCCGGCTGTGCTCCTTTAGCTTTAGCTTAGCATAAAACACAGTAAGTGAATGGATCCAACTAGCATTGTGAGTAAAAAAGTCCTTAAAATCATCCCAATTCTGCTTGATGACCTAAATAATCAGACTGACTGCAAGTGAAAATAATTAGTAACATAAAGGAATTGCAGGAGCCATTTTAGACTTGGGACTACTTTATGGCAAAGCACAGCTGTAAGCCTCCACTGAAAGGTGCAAGGTACCCCCAAAGACACGTGCTTTCATAAAAAAAGATGGCCACCACAGGATTTGTATGTTAGGTGACAATTGTTTGTAACAGATGCAGTGGTGCAGTGGTTAGAGCATCAGACTGGTGTGTAGTTTTGCGCAGGTTCGACTCCCTAACTTTTTTCTTCTTTTTTAGCTATACTTGTCAGTTTTACGTTTTCAACCCTTTATTGGTAAACTGTTTAAAATATAGTGACTAATCTGTTTGATTTTTACTTTCTTTGTTTATTTAGCCAGTGTGAGGTGAGCAGAGTAAATCAACTAAAAAGCTGATTGGAAAAGACCAAATTCAAAAATCATTAGAGACAAAATATTTAGCAGAAAATAATCAATACAACTAAAATATAAATAAATAAAATCTGCTTCAGCTGGCTAAATAAATTGCTGCAGACACCACCGGGAGGCGAACCTGTGCAAAACTACATGCCAGTCTGACACTCTAACCCCGGCTTTCCACCGGCAGCGAAAGCAGCGTTTTTCCCACGAGCTCCCTTCCAACCGGGAGCGCTTCTGACGCGAAACGGGCCCAAAAGCGTTCCACACAGCTGATCCAGTGAGGTCACAAAATCACGGGAGAATTGCAACACCACACGTGATTTCAGAAGTCCACACAATGAAAAGCAAGGAGAAAGATGGCTGTATCCAAAAAGGTCTGTGGTTTATTTTCTGTTGGGTTTACATCGACTACAGGGGGTTCACATGTAATCACGTACTGCACGTGAATTTTATTTTGGAAGTTTCCAGATGTTTCACACTGCCTTCGTGTTTGACTTCCTGTTTGTTCCGGTCTAAACTGCTGAGTTTGACGTGTTTCAGAAGCGTAACGAGTAAAAAATAGACTCGAGACATAACGATAGCGTCCCGTCGCTTCTGGAACGTGTCCAGAACGTTGCACATAGCTGGCGGAGGTAAGGACCCTGTCCATTATAATGGCGGCAAATTGCAGCGTAGTACGTTTCGCGACGCTTTCACTTGAGGTGCAAAGCCGGGGTAACCACTGTGCTGCTGAATATGTTACAAAACAATTGTCGGTGAAAGCACGTGTCTTTGGGGGTACCTTGCACCTTTCAGCGGAGGCTTACAGCTGTGCTTTGTCATAAAGTAGTCCCAAGTCTAAAATGGCGCCTGTCATTCCTTTATGTTACTAATTATTTTTACTTGCAGTCAGTCTGATTATTTAGGTCACCAAGCAGAATTGGGATCACTGCTGAGTGATTTTAAGGACTTTTTTACTCACAATGCTAGCTGGATCCATTCACTTACTGTGTTTGATGCTAAGCTAAAGCTAAAGAAGTACAGCCGTATCAGGAGAATGACTGGGCTGGTTAAAAATTGTTTAATTCCCCAATTATCTAACTCTGGGAAATATGTCAACAGACAAAATTTCAAATTTGGGTGGAATATAACTACCTTTACCAATACCAAAATATGTGTTTTCTTGAAGTTATTCCAGAATTTATCCAAAAAATACAAATTATTCTGTGACTTTCAAGTAGGCTAATCTGTTAAAATATCCCTTCATTCACACACACACACACACACACACACACACACACACACACACACACACACACACACAATTATATACCCATGCATGAAGGGAAAAAAGAGGGAAAGTGTCTTTCCCCTGCAGAAATCTACCTTTCAGATCCTTTTGTGCACATATAGAATATCTAACAGCTGTCTCTAAAACTCCACTTTTCATTTAGCTACCTTTAATGCTCAGAGCCATTTAGAAGCACTTCAGGCGCCTTCACAAAAGAAATCTACTGAACATAACTGGCTGAGAAGCCTAAATATATTTTCAGTTGGGCTTGTAGAGCACACAAGAAGACTTCTGTAGTGTCATTTTGGTAGATACCATGAAGCTGCAGCATTTGGCTTGACGCGCTCAAGCGTTCTGTGAATAGAGGCCGTTTCTTGACATGTTCAAGCGGCTCGTCACATCTCCAGTAAAGCTATTTTCAGCCAGCGATGTGCCACTTATGCAGTAATGGATGGCCACTGTCCAATTACAAATCCACACAAACAAATGCACAAATGTTCTGTTGTAGAAAAGACGGTCGCTGCTTTGGATGTTCGATTTAAACATCACTTATAATACGAGTTTAAAGCTTGAAACTCATCACATAATTTTTTTATTTATAGTTACAGGTTACAGTGGATTTTGTAGCTGGTCACAAAACTGAGCTAATGGGACAAATATTTCACACAGAAACTGATTTAAGGCAGATCGAGGTGCTCTGTTTTTTTGGATTGGCATTTCTAGGGGCGGGGCCACAGAGGCATTAGCCCCTGCTGAAATCTGGTTGGCCCCTGACCTGTCACTCATCTGTCCTTTGAGCGATGATCATACGTGGAAGCAATTGACCTTTTGCCGAGCCCCACCCCCCTTAGTTACTGTTGCTAAGTCTGACAAACAAGTGGTCAAACTGGGTCAAACACTGACCAGCTCAGCAGATTGCCACGATGAAAAGAAGTAGACAGATGTGTGTCAGCGACATTTTTTGGCGCAATTCCTCCGCAATATCATCCAGATCGAGGCAAAAAGGGTTACAGTATGCAGTGGAGGGATATATTCAAAATATAAAAACAGGCAACGAAGGAGACACGACTACTATCGAAGCTAATGCTTACCGGTCACAAGCTAAATCTGAGAAACCCCATGGCCTGTACCTCAAATGCAACCAGCACAGCCTTGTGGACCAGTCATGCTCTTGCACTGCCGGGTAAGTCGTCTTTCATATGTGGAGCTCAGAGATGCAACACACAGCAACTAATGTAGCTAGCATTAGCTAACATGTTAACTAATGTCTAAAGCTAAAGGGCTTGTTTAACTTAACTTAGAGAGTAGGTTAACATTCTGGCAATGACTCCATGGCAATCATAACGTTGGCCCAATTTTTTTCTTGCCTTTTTAGTAGATATAGACAACACGGTAGCTAGTTAGCCGTTACCCTTAACTTTGAGCAGACGTATTTATGCTTTGTAATTTTATAAACATTTAACTGGGAGTGGGGTCGTCCGCACTGTTTAATCCATATCAGGCACCGCTCACGTTGTGTTTTCAGCTTAGGGAATGGATGGAACACAACTCCTCCAGACAATCTCTTACAGACTGTGGGTGCACCGCTTCACCATCTTGCTTGAAGTTGTCGGACAGTAACAGTTGCTATGATGTGTGATTGGATGATGGGCGTTTTGGGGTCGGGGTCGGCGAAAGGCTAATTCCAAGTCCAAAAACAAATTAACCAAACAAGCTTTAAGATGATACTATAATACAATGCTGAGATTGGTCAAATGCTGTGTGTGTGTTTGTATTTTGTCTATGTAAAATAAAAATGCATGTAAAATTACAATAAACTGTTTCAACATGGTGTGGGTGATGAAAAGTATCAACCTTACCAAAACCAGGGACTGTGCCAAAGGATGTTGGAGTAATATGTGGCCCCTCTACAGATGTTGTGGTGCCTTGATGGCCCCATTGTCAGAAAAATCATAGATCCACCACTGGTTTTCTGAATGTGCAAACGGACCACCATTTCATTTTAAGTTTTCTATAGACCCTTTGACCGGTGGGTGACATCACGCGCCCTTGCCCCCGCCCCGCCCCGCCCCGCCCCCTAGCTTCAGGCCGGAGGGCAAGAAGTGCCTCCCCCATTGACCACCATTGTTATCTGTCAATTGTCAATAAACTGAACTAAATAGTGGCAAAATAAAATCTATCAGCTGTAGGCTGCACAATTAGACGAAAGAAGGACAGTAAAGTAAAATTTTACAAGTTTCCAGCTGATAAAATACGCCGAAGGCAATGGTTAACAGCCATGTAGAGAGTTCTAGTGGATGATCCATTCACATTGTGGCATGACAGAATAAAAAAGTAAAATATCTGCCCCACATGTCCACACGCGAACAAGTTATAGCCATCTAATGATTTATATGCATTTTTTATATATTATGCTTGGCTGCGGGGCACGAGTAGCCGGGGAGAAGCACCGGCCAAGCCGAGGCCACAGTGAAGAGAACTGTGCTGCAGATCAGTCCTGAGAAATAAACGTGTGTGAAACTGACAACGACGGTGTGGTGTGTAGTTCTGTGTGATCCGTGGTAACAGTCTTATTACAATAATTACACAAAATGTGCTGTGTAACTGGAGCGGGCAGCCTCTAATGTTGTTTGTTTCACGTTTCTGTTTACGTTGCTCGTCATAATAAACAGAGAATCTTTTAATCTCCGAAGACAAACTGTGTCACGACGATCTTTCAATATTAACCCGCAAAACGTAGAAGAGATCTGGTTACACCTTTGTTGCTTCAGCTGTGTGAAGTCCAGGCGGTTGGGTCTGAGGACTGTCATCCTCCACACCGCATGTTAGCTATTTCGAACAAAGTTTGCGCCAAAGTTAGCTTTGAGATGTTTCTTTTTTTTGATTATCTCAACAAAGATGTGTTAGATGATCTAAAACAGTAATATCTAAATCGCTAGGTTTTATTTTGTTAGCTTAAATCGTGGAGATACCGCTCTGGATAATGGCTGGAGATGGTGTTTTTGCCCTCCAGTGTTATGTGGATGTGTGCAGTTACCTGGATGTAAACAATAATATTCAAGGGGTCTAGGTGTATTCATTTTTTTTCCTAATTGCTCTGTGCATTACTACAAGTTAGAACAAAATGCAAGATCATGGATACAAGCAGCGCTGCCAAGATTGATCAACTAGTCATGACAAAATGTAATAATCAAAGTTAGTTTATTTCTTGAAATTTTGTTTTTCTCTCAAAACTCCTGCTGGCATCCCAGGAAAAGCCTAAACAATCACAACAAACATTTTATGCAGTATTTTATGAAAGTTCAAGGTAAAATCTGCAAAGTAGAACCTGTCTTCCATAGGAGTTTGACTGTGATGCACAAGCATTTTAAAAGGAAGCACGTTGTGGCTGATGACTAAGAGCGAGTCGCTTCATTTCACCATGAAAACATTTACAGATGTACGTCTATTGTTTGTTTCTTGATTACTGATACATTTAATCTACCCCTGCTAATTTTAAATTATTTCCAGAATCCCACACACCTGAAGGAACACATGTGAAAGCCTCCACCCACCACCCCCCTGTGACGGGGCTAAGAAATGCCGGTGGCTGCAGCCCCTGCTGTTCCCTTCACCTGCTCGCTCTGTTATGCAGCGGTGACAGAACAGCTCAGGAAATGTCCGCCTACAGCCTCCAACCAAGTTGTACAAACTCCACCGGTGTCAGCTGGTTGCACAGTCAACCCCAACATGCCACTTCTAATCTCGCCCCCAGCCTGTTGGGCCGCACTCACGACGCCGAGTTCTGGAGTGGAGCATCAGACAGCCGGGTGGCTGGTGAGAAGTGGCAGGATTTGGTCTCAGAGGCAGACGAGGAAGACTAATCTTGTGTGCATAAGACCACCAGAGAGGCTTGGCCAGGACTTAAGAGAGATAGACAGAGAATTGAGAGTTGGAGACCAGACCAGGTGAGCAGAATGGAGCTGGAGAACGTACAAGAGCGGTATGAGGGTGAGGATATGAGCTCAGGGAGAAGGTTCAAGTATTTTATAATAAAAGGCTGAAGTGCCAAGAGAGTTGATTTACAATGAATTGAAATGAGCCTTGAGTCTGCTAAACACTGCATTCATCTGTTAGCGTGTCATTTTTTCCACGTATAGCTCATGGAGATTGTTAGCTTTCATTTAGAGTCGAGTTTCTGTGCAGCTTTTTGTGACTAAAACACTTCATTTAGTCCTTTAGAGAGAAACAACAGCATTTTAGAGCTGCACGGTGCTTTTGTGTCTGGAAATTGTTTGGATCTGGGCTCAGGTATTTCGGTTTAATTTCTTATCCATAGTGGTCCAACATTTCAGCCATGAAATCAACAAACACGTGCAAACACCTTTTAAAGGGAGTAACGCATGCACACACCTGGTGGTGATTGAGCTAATCAACCACCTCCTCTGGGATGGAAAAAAAACAATTAAAAAAGGTCTAAAGCCCACATTACCAGTCATTTTAAAACTTTTATATAAAACTACAATGAAACACTTATCTGTTATTATCGTCTCATCCCATCTTTCAAACTGGAATGGAAGAAGATTACCTTTCTTCTAGGAACTCTATGGATTTGCCATTTAAAATGACAATACCTTGTATAGTCTTGCATTATGGCTTGATTTTACAGTTTGACTTGAACATTATCAGTGCAGTCTTACTTAATACTGAATCATATCAAAATGGGTCGATTAGGATGATTTTTATGGTCTGATGTTAACCTTCTTCGGTACGTTCATTCTGTGTATGTTTAATTTAATCCTTTAACTTTTCGTTCTTTTTAAAACACAGATGATGAACACAGACTGATATTAACCTTTTTCTACTTTTTCACAGTCAGATTTAAAGGTACATTAGAGCTGGGCGATATGGCATAAAATCAATATCGCGGTATATTGAGGAGTTTATTCAAGAAAGTTTTTGTAGTTTTCTTTGAAAATAATGAAATAACTCATTATCTGGGGCCTCATTTATATAAAGCTTGCTTACGCACAAAACGGGGTCTGAAAACTGCGTAAGTGACTTTCCACGCAAAGTTTGTGGTTTATAAAGAAAATCTTGACAGTAAAATGTGGCGACTTTAAAGCTGCTATGGAGACTATCTTCATGTTAAAGGTGCGGTGTGTAAGAATTGAGTAAAAGTGACATCCTGTGGTCAAATTTGGTTACTGCAATCACTGACTCATTAGCGTTGCCAGTTAGGAATGGGAAAATAAAGTTTATATATGTTTCAACAATCATGAAATACTAGAAGCTAATGCAGGAGATAGGTGGAGGAGACTATTTTCATGTTCAGCCTGCATGAAAAGCTCAGAGTGACCCATTAGAATCAGGAATAAGATTTAAAAATGTTTTTTCAGTGTTCCACACCTTTAAGCTTTTACAAGAATAAAATTAAACTAAATAAAACAAAACAAGACAAAAAACTCAAACAACCTGCCTCAAAGATATCAACAAAGTCCAGAAACACCGACTGAGGGATAAAGTTGACAATACTCCTCTATGCAGTAGCTATGGCCCGGTCGAATCATAATGTCGTTCATAAGAAAACGTCTGAAATATCCAAACCTATGTTAAACATATAAGGGTCCATTTATTTTAAGAAACAAATTATCCCTTCTATTTAGCTCACATTGGGTCGTTCAATCTGAGGGTAGACAGATATATCGGTCGGCAGACATATCTGGCCGATATTTATCGTTTTTAATACTTTGGCATCGGCCGATATTTGTCCTTACTAAAGCCGATTTAAAGTCAGGCACATCTCCGGACAGCCCGGTGCTGTTGCAAAATTTATTTAAATGTATTTTTACATTCACTAATAACATCTATATAAAAATACTCTAAGGCCTGTAATATACTTGCTGTTTAATGACGCGTACGCATGTTTAAAATGGCTGCCACACGTAAATTGTGTTGATTTGAAGCTTCATTTGTGTGTATCCCGAAATTAACACGGCGCATCCAAACGCTGCAATATACTAGTGGAGTTGACAAAACAAGCGAGACGTACATAGGCTATGTTCACACTGCAGGCAAAATCGCATCAAATCCGCATGTTGACCTGCCTGTGACCCTTATCTGATTTTTTTGTGACAGTCTGAACAGCACAGATCCGATTTTTCCTAATCCGATCCAGGTCGTTTCAATATGTAGTACTGATTGTGACACATATGCGCATTTTTTGAAAGCGACTGCAGTCTGAACGGTCATGTGGCATTAAATCCACCTCCTACATCACTGCTCAGCGGAGGTGAGCGTCGTGTCAGGACTTTTCTGAGGAGGAGCGCTGAAGAGCAGCGCTGACAGAAGGATTCAGGGGTCTGTGGGACATCCTGTCAAGTTTTGGAATTAAAAATACAAGAAAGCATGAGAGCGGGAGGTGCTGCTGGAGCGAAGCGCATCTCCGGTCTCGGTCTCCGTGACAGCGGGTTCCGTGAATGAACTTAATACCAAAACATTTTCAGGGAATACTAACTGGGGAAGACGGCGGGAATAAGGAGTAAAATAGTTTTTAAAATAGTTTCCACCCCAAAACGAGACACTCAGGTGTGACCCTGTGGCTGAACTGTCTGTGAAGACTTTCACATCACAACTCCACCTCTTCTGGTTCTGACTGGGACTTCTTGTCTTCTGCGCATGCGGGTCGCTTTGGGGCCGTGAAGCGTTCACACTGGAGTGTGTTTGATGTCGCATTTCAGTTATAATGTGAACAGTCACACAAAAAAATCGGATTTACTCAAAAAATCGGAATTGAGCATCATGACCTGCAGTGTGAATGTAGCCATAGTGACTCACTCTCTGGTTTAGAGGTCTTTCATACTAACTATGATACTGCTGCTGTCTTTTTTTCTGTCGTGATCTCAAAATTAACCAGTAACTGATGTCTTCTATTGACGCCATGTTTGTTTTGGTTGTACTCACCATAGATATCATATATATCACTAGATGCCTTACCCACGCTGTTCGTCAATTGGACGAACGTCCCTACGCAGCAGCCATCTTACTTCGGACAGCTGCCCCCTTTCGTAACATTGGTGTCAACGGTGCATGAACTACTTAAATAACTCTAACTTGCTCAATTTTCAACCAAATTTCAAACAGTTTGATTTGTTATAAACGCCAGAGATGTGGCTGTGAAATATGATGGATTTGGCCCGTTCATTTAAAAATGTTAAAGTATGTCCTATCAAGCCTATGTGTCATAAGGATTGTAATAATGCAACCCGCTTGTAAATCCGTTAATATTTCATCGAGTTATGAGTGTTTTTGTTTAAGTTGTTCACTCACCTTCCATCTGCTATCATTGAGAGCGGAACGTAAGCTGTCCAAGGTAAGATGGCCGCCGTGTATGGACGCTGTCGACTCCCAGTTTTTTATTTTATTTATTTAACCTTTATTTAACCAGATGAGTCGATTGAGAACTCATTCTTATTTACAACGACGATCTGGCCAAGAGGCAGCAGCAACAGACACATAGTTAGCCTTACACAAACAAATAAGATAAAAACCAGATGAGATAAAAAAAAAATGCAGATAAAGATAAGATAAAACAGCTAGACATAAAAACAAAGGACTGTTCTCATATATAATATGTACAAACCATCAAAACAGACTTAAAACAATCTTTAAGTACTCAGAAGCAGGCACATTGATCAGAAACTATTGAATGCAATGAATTATTGAAGGTAGATAATGGAACGTAGGTAGTGAGCTTTAGTGATTGTTGCAGTTCATTCCAGTCATTGGGAGCAGCAAACCGGAATGAGGAGCGGCCAAAGGAGGTGCAAGCTTTGGGAATAACCATAGAGATTAGGTTACTGGAACGTAAAATGCGCTGGTTGTTGGAAGTGATGAGTAATGAGTGAAGATATGACGGTGTTCTACCGATGATTGTTTTGTATATAAATTGATACCAATGTAACAACCTGCGGGAATGGAGTGATGGCCATTTAACGAGTGAGTACAGATCACAATGATGAGTAGTGAAAGGGGCATCAGTGACGAAACGGATTACTGAGTGATAAATGACATCGAGTTTATGAAGAAGGTTTTTGGAAGCAGTCCTATAAATGATGTCACTGTAATCTAAGATGGGAAGGATTGTCATTTTGACCAAGATTTGCTTTGCAGAATGAGTAAAGGAGGACCTGTTGCGGTATAGAAACCCAATCCTTGACTTGACTTTAGAGAGTAATGAATTAATGTGAATGTCAAATGAAAGTGTGCTGTCAAGCCAGATACCCAGATACTTATAGGAACTGACAAGTTGTAGTTCTGTACCATCCAGGGAAACAATACTAGAGTGGCAAGTTGATTGCGGTAAGTTACGGTTGAAGATCATGAACTTTGTTTTACTTGTGTTTAAATGAAGGTGAAGGTTGGAGAAGGCATGTTGAAGACAATTAAAGTTGTGCTGCAAGGAGGACAAAGCTGCATTCAAAGAAGAACTGCATGCATATAAAATGGTGTCGTCCGCATATAAATGTATATGAGAACTGTCAACAGCATGAACAATGTTACTGATATAGATTTTGAATAAGGTTGGGCCCAGTATTGACCCTTGAGGAACGCCCATAGTTAGAGGTAGAGGAGCAGATTGGTAACCCTCTGTTCTCACTGTTTGCATACGGTCTAAGATATAACTTCTAAACCATGCCACGGATGCCTGAGAAAGTCCTATATGTTTGAGCCTGCTAAGTAAGATGTTATGGTCTACAGAGTCAAAGGCTTTAGCCAAGTCAACAAACACAGCTACACAATATTCCTTATTGTCAATGGCACATATGATGTCATTAGCACCATCAACAGTTAAGGCATCTAGTGATATATATGATATCTATGGTACCCCCAAACCCGGCTCTTTATCCGGTCTGAGTTCTCTAGTTTGCCCCCTAGTGGAACACTCCAGTACTACATGCAGTGCAGAGCTGTGTAGCAGCAAGTATGCGAACAAAGACGCAGCCTGCTGCCTGTGCCAATGTGAGGTTAAACAGCAAGTATATTCCAGCCCTAAACTAACTTTATAACACTGAGCAGTGCACAAAGTTAACATTTAACTGTTTGTTAAATTCAGAGTTCAAAAACTGATTCAGCTTCAGATATTTTGTGCATCAACTGATGTTAGTGAAAGTAAGGTGGAAAACGTCTAGATGTACATTTTTATATACATAAAAATCGGCAGTACATATCGGTATCTGCAATAGAAAAACCAAAATCGGTTGACTTCTAGTTCAATCACACATATTCCAGTATGGCCTTTTAGCTGGGGCTTCATCCGTGAACCATGTAATGAATTTCAAATAAAAACAAAACACAGGAACGTTCTAGTAAACTTAAACACAAGCCTCCTCTTGAGTTGACTTCCACTTTCTACCAAAGAAAAGTTCTTTTAAACCAAAGCAAATGTTTGTTTTCACATAATGGTGGTCCTGGGTAATAATAGAAGCAGTTTGTCTGTTCTAAATGTGTTAATTGTCTCACTGATCTTCTAATTGACACTTACAGTAAAAATGTCATCAACAACTATTCATCACTTCCTAGTTGGTCCTCCACCCCCCACCCCCATCTGGGAGACCCGGCAGGGGGGCATGGAACGAGGAAGGAAAAGGGTGACGTGACACTCGGGCTGTGCTGCTTTAAGTGCGAGGCGTGTACTGCAAGATTGCTTTTAGTTAAAAATGCACAACACAGCTGTCTTCTAAGATTAGAAAAGCACACGCACGGAAAAGCTTGTTAATCAACCTGTCACTTGTTAATTAACCTGCTCTGTTTAGTTGTGACAGTAATGTTTTGCATGTCGGTCAAAGCTAATAACCTTTTAGAACGTGTAAAATGGTGATAAAGTTTATTTTCATGAAAATAAAGCCCCACTAATGAGATTTATCTGATGGTTAAAGGTGTTAAAAGCCAATTTCCTGATATATTTTTGCAAAGAATTAAAGTGTCTTCATTTTTAAAGTGATGTAATTCTTGTTTTATGAACAGAAACACAAGAAAAAAGCTTTGAGTGAACGATTCAGGGGCTGTACCTGTGATTTCACCTCAAAAAGCATCGAAAAGGCAGAAAAACAAGCTAAATGGAAAGAGTTGCGTTGGTTTTGAGTCTACCCTTAAATGAATCCACTTAAAATACCGATGAGAATAAAACAGAAAATGTGTTTTTTGCAAACATGACCCCCCCTCTTTAATGTACTGTAATATTTAGAGGCTCCGCTCCGTCGTGCAGCACTTCTGCTCCACGTCTGTAAATGCAATTTCAGCGAGTAAATAAACAAGAAAACTGTCCCTCTGCCAATCTGCCATTACAGCTCGCAAAGTGATCTGCTCCTGTGATGTAAACAAACTGCCAGCCATGCTGGGCGCTCCCAACGCGCAACGTATAAGTTCTCTCAAATCACAAAGCCTTTAGCACACAGAGAGTTTTTCCTCTTTAATGCCATGAGGGATTCGCCCGCTCCTCCTGAGACAAGCGCTGAAACCCACAAATAAACAGCCTTCAGACGTTTACATATGGAGCACGACGCCGCTGAGGGCCTCCAGAGAGCGAGCGGTAAGCTCATTTGCACTGTGGATGCGAAGATTCAGAAATGGCTGCTTGGGTTTATGATGACTGACTAAGAGGGGGAAATATTCCAGCTGCAGAAGTAATGGAAATACTCAGGGCTATGCTGGAGCTACATGAATATTTCTACTTATTTTTCATTTTTGTTTGTTTTTAATATGGGGCTGGCAGGGTTTTGTGATGGTTAGCAGCGAGCGTGGGTTGTCTCTTGGTACTCCAGCTTCTTCCCACTGTGCAAAACATGCATGTTGGGTTAATTGGTGCTTTTAAAATAAATGCAAGAGTTTTCTTAAATTAGAAAAAGAAGAAAGTTCAATTTTCTCAACTGCATTTGAGGTCCTGTGCAGAGGTTTAATGCTCTGCAAGGGTAAAATAAACTCTTTTTGTGCTTTGGAGACATGTATTTTCAAAGCACATCATAGGGACAGAGTTCGATAGTGAGGTTGGGTGATGGAAAAATTCCTATCACAATATTAGTTTTCATATCAGTCGATATTGATATAAATCACCGTATAGAACATCCATCCATCCATCTTCGTCTGCTTATCCAGGGTTGGGTTGTGGGGGCAGCAGCCTAAGCAGAGAGGCCCAGACTTCCCTCTCCCCAGCCACTTGGGCCAGCTCCTCCGGGCGAATCCCAAGGTGTTCCCTGGCCAGCTGAGAAACATAATCCCTCCAGCGTGTCCTGGGTCTTCCTCTAGGTCTCCTCACGGTTGGACGTGCCCAGAAAACCTCACCAGGGAGGTGTCCAGGAGGCATCCTAACCAGATGCCTGAGCCACCTCAACTGGCTCCCATCGATGTGGAGGAGCAGTGGGTCTACTCTGAGCCCCTCCCGGATGACCGAGCTTCTCACCCTATCTCTAAGGGAGAGCCCAGACACCCTGCGGAGAAAACTCATTTTGGCCGCTTGTATCCACGATAAAGAACATGTCCATCTTTATTGTTCTCTGGTACTTTTAAGTGAGATTTGAAGATATCAGAAGGTTATTTTTGATTTCAAATTTATTTTCAAAAGCTGAACATGTCATCAAACATAACTGTTTTGGATCAATAAAAGGTTTATTTTAAACTAAAAATGTTCAAGCATCACAGGAGAACAGAAGAAAAATAGAATTTTATTCAGTTGATTTAGCACTCATTCTCATCTGGGATTATAAAGTCCTACATCACTGCTCCAGCAGGTGGTTCTGGTTCAGGAGCTAAAGCAGATCGGTGGTTTTCTGCAACTTTGTCAGAACTTGCGCTCAGGTGCAGCTACTTTGTTTTTGTCTGACTTTAACCAGCTAAACACGACTCTACATGACTGATACGTTAGGTTTTTTATGGTCAACTGTGTCATTTTGGGGTACTTATTTTTTCTATTTTAACCAGCCATGTCCTACTGGTTACCTGTAGTGAGAGGGTACAGCTACACAAACATTAGCATTAGCATGTTTGGTTGCTACTGCGTGGCTCTATTCCAGCCAATGATTGGTCCAGTGGGGAGCAACACTAAAGAGTTTTTAACACTTTAAGCTATTGCTTTCAATTTGGTTTCAGTGGTTCTTGAGCCATAAACTTGGGCAACTTCACATTGGACATCACTCTGCTGACCAGAAACTGCACCTAACAGTTTTGTGTTTGGATAGGAACACTAGTGGGAGGTCTCTACCTGCTTTATGGCATTAGCTGTTTACTGTGCTGGTAGCTAATTTGGCTAGCAGTTAGCTTTTTCAGTTTGCTGACCATCAATACAAAGTACAAGAAAGAGAAAAAGAAGACGTTTGATTTTTTTGTTGGCATCATGGCGGAACCTGGAAGTAAAAGTAACATCTTTGGAGTTGAAGCAAAAAGCTAAAACCGGAGTGAACATTAGCGCGGCCTACGCTAGTTTGAGGAAGCTGAAGGAGGCTACATAATCACGGACTGATGGTGACCTGGCTTTCTTGCTACTGGACTTGTAAGTAATAATATTTTTTGTCTAACAGCGTGGATCTTTTACTTTGAGGCTTATTTAGCATCAGTTGTCTCGTGTTAGCGTTAGATTGTTGTTAGCGCTAGCTACAGCAGGTGTGGCAGAGTTACGACAGTAGTAATTCCGCCTTCAACCAATAGGAGGGACAAGCGGAAAATGTATGTAGTGTTACTTTAATATACGTTCATCTGTTCTTTATATAGAAGTTTATATCGACCCGTTCTTATGTCTTTAAAAGTTAACTCAAAGTTAGGGATGTAAGAAAATATCGATATGGCAATATATCGTGATATTTTTTCCTGCAATATTATATCGGTATTCAAAAGCTGTGTATCGATTTTTTGGAAGAATTTACATGCAAACATTTGTGTATTTTCTTTTCTTTTGGTGCAATTCAAATGTCGACCGCTAGTTGGCAGCAGTGTGCAATGGGTTTTGTTTTCACTACTGAAATGTAAATCCGTCTATTATGGTTCAGGTACCTCATGTTAAACATGTATCAGTTTGGACTGTTAACCAATACACATCCCTACCCGAAGTATACATTGCCATTGTTCCATCGCCTAGCCCTATTAATTATTAATAAAAATTGTTTTGTGGTGATCACACAGGCTCTGTGACCAGAATCTGGTGAAACATCAACGTAAGTCTAACTGTCGTTGCTTATAATACGAGTGACTGGTGTAAATAATAATTTAGGTCAAGACAAATTTGATGTCCAGCTAATATCACGCTTTAGCTGTGAATATAAAACTCATCTGAAATAACCTGTTCTGGTTTACTGCTTTACTGAGCATCAGCACAACAATAACGGCTGCAATTATAGTCAAGATAATGAGAAAATGTTCCTCTGCCTGCTACGGTAAAGCACAAGAGGGGAAAAAGAGGTGCTGCTTTACTGTTTTCCTCCCTTCCACTTTCAATTATTCTCCCTCCTGTCTTTTATCCAGTCCTCCCTTCACCTTTATTTCCTCATTTCTGTGTGTGAGGCGGTAGCTTTGCTAGCATCGTTCATGCACACCATCTGTCTAATGAGCTAGCTTACTGGTGACTTGACCAAACAGGTTGTAGGAAAACAACCTGAAGATGGAAGGAATTGGTGTAAAAGTGGTAACAAGGTGGGAAATTAATACAAATCTGAATTCATTAACAAAAATGTGTTTTTTGAAGAAAATCTGTTACATAAGACTCAACCTCAGGCCAAGTGATGAGGGGATGGATGGATCCACGTCTGCAGCAGCAGATAAGCCCTGGTTTATCTGGTAGATCATTTCTGTTTCCCTGAGCAGGCTTTACTACGCTGACGGTTACAGTGCAAGGCTGTACTGTAGGTAGTTATAGTACAGTTTATTATCACTAAGCATGTATAGTTTGCCAAGTTTGAGCAGGAGAGGAAAATCCAGTGTGTCATTTGTCTCATTATGTTGGGTTTTGACATTATGAAATCCTGCAGGAGCACTTTTAGATTGTATTCCTCTCAAATTGGACGCCACAGCAGCCGAGTGTTAGTTTGTACTGCACACACACAGCATCACTGACATCCCCTCCTAAAGCATTCACCTGCTTCCTCGCCTCCCTCTCTTAATCCCAGTCAAATCCTGCTATTATACAAAAAATAAAAACCCTGCCTTCTCTCACCCAGTATCTGCCTTGATTTGCTGCAATCCTCCCCCCACACACTCCCTCTCAGCCCCGTTTCATTATTTTCAGAACGACGGTGAAAAAGATTCGACAATAAAAATCCCTCGATGCTGGCGGGAGTCGGGGGTGGCCCCAAACGTGACCCGGCAGCTCTCATCACGCCACTTTTCACCCACCGACACGGAGAGCTCAGAAACACCGCCGGCCTGAACCTCACCGCCACTCCTTCCTAATTTATCTCATTCAGAGGACCTGCTGCACAAAAACACCCACACCAGTGAAGGAAATCTCAATAATAATTTCAGTGTGGTGTGATTGGAAATGTTCCCATGGAGAGATAAAAGAAAAGCAAAGCAGCTGAGGTGAGAGATGGGGATGAAAAGAGGAGGTGAGATGGTGAACCTGGGTGGACGAAGGGATCTAACGACTTTGCTTCCATCTCGTTTTTGCAGATTCCATCCTTCTAGGTTGGAATTAGATGACTTTTATCAGCCCATCCTGTCTTATGTGTGCTTGAATTTATGGGTTGTGTTTTAACAAACAGCTGATTCCGACCAAAGCTGCATTAAAATCAAACATTTCGGTTTTTTGTGCATCGTTCAAAAGAAAAAACCCTAATTTTTGCATCATTATTTAAAGGGATACTAGTCAGTTTTGGCTTGTTTGTATCACCCCCTAGTGTTTGTTGGTGAAAGCGAAAGTAAAACTTATCTCTCCTCGCTGTGCGTTTATCTAATCTAACTGCTGAAAGGTCTCCTCAGCCTTCATTATTGTCTACGGGAAAGGTTCGTCACTATATAGCCCTTTTTATAAAACATCATGCTGGCAAAAACGGTGTGTCTTCTGAACGTGCCATGGCGGCATGATGTTGCGGGAATTTTGCTGCATTCTTGCCACCACGCTTGATAGTAATATTGCCGCTACACCAGACTTGTGAATGCACATTATGCCTTGGCGCAACAGAGGGAGGTGTCATGATCACGTGATGAATTAATGCCGAGCTTCGGCCGGAAACTATATTGAAAATGAAAGTAAACACGGGCATAAGTTTCGCTTTGTAAACAATCAGCTGAGATGATAAACTAGAGCGATGCAGAACTCCGGGAGTTTCTCTCCGTTAGAGCTGGAGCTCAGATCATCTAACAGTTCACAGGGACTGTGGAGGACAGACACCTTTAGGAGCTGCTTGTTAAAAAAACGCAATGAGCGCGGCTTTGATCGCAATAAAAAGCAAGTTATGTCCAAGATACACGGAAGTCTGCGACAGCCACCTTTATGCCGCCATTGCGTAATCTTTTATTAAAAGGACACAATTGCGCCACATTACCGCCACAGTCTGATCACTTATAAACGACCAAACGCTTGCAGATGCCGCCTCTGCGTTGCGGCAAATTGGCGGTATTGTTTTATAAAAGAGGCTAATTAAACAAATCAGCTGTGTTCACGATCTAAAACATGCAGGAAACATGCTGGAACCAGACTGCAGAGCCAGGTATGTCAAGCTCAATTTTTTTCTAAGTCCCAACAGACCAGCCCGGCAACTGTGAAGTTGCAAGTGAAATATTCTGGCCACAGGGGGGCGATAGAGGCTGGGTGGCGTTAACCCTGTAAAGGGTCATTTTAGCACATACTGGCTCAAGAAAATGATTTAAAAATATTAAAAAGTTGCAAAGTGTCCCTTTAAAATCTGCCCACATGAGAACACAATCCCCTCAGCCAGAATGGCGTTTCTTAATATTGGTGTCATTTTTTAAATTACACATTTCAGACAATTGGATCATTTGTACAAAACACCTCATTAAGACTCAACCCCCGACGTTCACGAGCTTTCTCCAGCATCTGCTTCGTCAATTTTAGAAACCATGACTGCGGTAAATAATAGCTAATTAAACCGCAGAAAGAAGCCTGCATGCAGCCAATCTAAGCCCATTATTAGATCAAGAATCATCAATCACCTTCAGATTGGTGTAATACAGCGCAGGGTGAAATTCTCAATTTGATGCGTTACATTGTTTTGTAATTTTAATCTTGCAGCGTTTGTGGTTTCATGATTGAAATTTTGCCAGGGAAAACAGCTGTTGTCATGGAAACAAGCCTGTTATTCCCTGGCTCAGGCACTGGAGAAGATCTGTGATGACATACAGGTATTAGGAAAGTGTCGGCTGAATCTGCATGACTTCACAAATCCAAATAAGGCCAAACTAAAATTGTAACCAGAGGTTGGAGGAGTTTCGTTTTACGGAAAGCCAAATGGATTTGAATCATTGCTTCGCATCACTACAAAGCCCAGCTGCACCGTGGTCAGGGCACAAATTACTCATAGGCTTTGGGGGAGCCACGTTGCGGGTGAGGTGTCGTGAATGAGGGGGGAGGGGGTTGTTGGGGTTGTTGTGATCATAAATGTAAGAGTGGTGGTGGTGGTGGTGGGGGCTTTTTTCAGGCTCCCCCTGGGTGTGTAAGTTGAGGGCTTCTAGGGGAGCCCGTCACCCTTTCAGGGGAGCTGGGCTCCCCTTAGCTCCCCCATAATTCGAACCCTGACCGTGGTGCATTCTCAGTAGCTTTTTTCTTTCTATAAATCTACATTTTTATGGTACAGTTAGGTTGTTTGACCAGAAATTACAGTTTGACTTTGTCCTTTATTCATACAGAATCTCATTGAGACATAAAGGTTTTATCAGGTTTAGGATGAGACTGCTGTTGGGGATCGATACAGCAAAGTATTTTACATTTTCACTGGAGAATAAGTAGTAAAGATTTACTTCACATTACTAATATTCTCCCATTTTCCAGCTAACAAATGGAAAAAAGTTTTTTGTCACATAAATGATTTAGATAATGTAATTTTGTTTATCCACCCTGCTTGATATCTACAAAATGTCTAGAAAAAAAGGCGCTAAAACATTTTTTCTATCAACTCATTGAGTAAAACTCCTAAAAATAACGACCACAGAGCTCTCTGAGAGAGAGACACACATTTGGACAAGCTCACCTAGGACATTTCTCATGCAGAGATGATGAAGCTCATCGTACTAAATAAAAAAGTTATAAAGGTAGCTGTGTCCAAATTCAGGGGAAGTATTCTAGCGAGTACTCGACTCGTCCTATCTGGATCACGCTGCAATAAATGAGGAAGTATGGGAGCGGTTGTGTTAGTTTAAATATTTTTTACAGCTCAATATTAATATACTAACATTTAAAACTGTATTCCCCTCTCGCTTCGTCCGCCATCGATACAAGAATAAAGATCTTCCTTTGGCCTAAAGTGAATCCTGAGGATGCACCAAAACGTCCTTGAAATTTGAGAAAAACTAGGATGCATTTTGAGTATCCTTTGAATTTGGACGACCTTCTTTCTTTGCTGTAACTTAATTGGTCTTAAAATTCGTACTCCAAATAACAGCCTTTAGATTTGTCATTCATTCATTCATTTCATTTTTATTTTCAGCCAGTAATGTGCCATAAACTAAACAATTACAACAGAAACTACAAAATGAAGTATTTGTACAATTGGGTCTAAATTGAACTTAATAGAAAAAAATCACTTAAACAAAAATGCTCTAAATGGATTAACACATTCATACACTAATAAATAGCAAAGTGGCTGCCTTCTTTTTTCAACTCAAAGGAAAACAAGGTATTCCCAAGTTTCCATGAATGCAGCATCAGTGGTTAGTCACTTAGTGGTTGTGGCTCCATAGAGCAGTGCCAATGTACAAAATCTAGAACATGATTATTGTTTTTCAAGGCGGACATCTGGAGCTCAGTGTTGTGTTAATTAGCTAAATGTAAATCTAATAATCAGATTTTTGTGCTGGTCATCCAAAAGGGGTTTGAATGAAGGCAACTGGACTTTCTTGGTTTCATGAAGACGCTTCTCATGTTGCTTAATGAGCTGAAACTACCTATGAATACCCCTCCTCCCTACCTCCTGAGGAGTCGTTGAAGTCATTAGGCTCTATTGTGTTAGAATGGTTGTTTCGATTAGATGCAGGAGGGTGTGACCCAGACTAAAACTGTTTTGGAATTAGGTTTAAAGCTGCATTGTATGTGCTGGAAAGATGAAACCTGAGGCATCCTCCTCTGTTTAATGTTGGTCTCTCCCATATTCCAGTCACAATTGACAAAGCTCCTCGGATGAGAAGCGAAACACCTTTAAGAAACCAAGGAAGTCCAGTTGCCTTCAATTGAACCCCTTTGGATTACCATGACCTGGATGACTGAGAACCTCCACCAGCATTTTGTGCTGGTCCGTTACAACCAGGACATAAAAACTGGACTGTTTTTAGATTCTAATAACTGGGAGAACTGGAGTAGAGGAGCCACTGCAGTCACGACCAGTAAAATTTCAAGTAACTCCATCTTTAACAGATGTAATCTCACGCAAGACTTGAGAGCTCTGCAAATATCACAAGAAAAAAAATCTAGTTAGGACACAGATAAAGGTATTGACCATTTTTAAGAGAAATCGAAACACATGGAATGGGAGTCCTTTGAAGCCAGAGACATTCTAGAGTCCAGAAGAAGCATCTGTCAGTGGTATAACGCTCAAACCAAAGGTATTTCTGCTTGGTTCACCTCTGACAGGCAGCGAGACACAAACTCTGAACTTACTATAAATGATGCAGTTTGAGTTACTGCAAAGACAAATAGAGGTTTGCCACCAAACCTGAGTTCCATGTACTTTCTTCCATATGGTCCAGGATGTTTAGATGACTTCTGCAATGAACAGACTGCTCTTTTTGGATACTGGTGCAAAAATGTCAACTCCAGTGACGTTCTGAGTTTCCAACGTGGCTGGGAGCCTATCTGCCCTTCGGCTTTCACCTGCCTATTAAGGTGGAACATATTGGCTAGATGGGTTTTCTGTGTGTATAAGATTTGCAGCACAGAATAAATGAATAGGACACACACACACGCACACACACATGCCAAATGGGTGGGCTGGTGGCGAGCCTTATCGCTGTGCCACAAAGTGGGAAGATTAGATTACTCACTTCCCTAAACCTCTAACTTGGTTACCATGGCAATAGCTGTGCGACTGGGGCAGCAGCTCACCACGCTGGAGGCTGTTGGATGGAACAATCAGCAGGGAAACAAAGGGTCAGCATCCAGATTCTATTCTATTCTATTCTAGTCACTGGGGTGTGCTGTTTTGCGTTTTAGGAATCTTTGCTAACATTAAGATTAGATTTGTTCCTTCACAATATTTGGAAATCCAATAAAACGATAAAGTGTTTCGTTCTACCTCATAAGGCTATTTCTGTGCGTTGCTGCATACCAACCGAGGAAGATCAATTGATATTGAATTCATAATTGCACCATAGTGGAGCCTCGGCCTTAATTCAAACTAATGAAGTGCTGGCAAATCCATAGTGTTGTGGGTCTGATCATTGGATTAATTACCCCAGTCAGGCTATTGTATTTCAATTAGGCCCAGTACAGTGTTCATCTTTTCATTAGTCAACAAGAACAAAAACTGATACTGTTCAAAGACTGGAGACAGAGCATGTGAATCTGATTACAGCGGTGCACATTTAGCATCATTTAGTCATGACTATTTCTCAATAAATTCAGACTGCATTTAACCCGAGCAGTTTTCGTCCTTATTACTCAATTTATGAATCACACAAACTACAGGAGATGTGTAAGGATGCTATCTCACTAGGCTGAGAGAAAAAAGTTCTCTTCTGCAGTTTAAATCACACAAAACACTGAAAAACAACATTTTTGTATTGCATATATTTTATTTGCCTGAATAATAACTTTTTTGCTAGATTAAATTTGACCAATGTTTTTGCAGAGGCACATATGAACCACTTAGATATATTTTCAGGTCATTTGGTGCACATTGGGAATGGAATATAAAACAGTAGTTTCATTATTCTGAATGAAATAAAAGTCCCAAAAAAGCAGCACAAACAACAGACTGGAGACACAAATAAACGACTACAGGAAGTAGATAGTGAAAGCCACGTGAATACAGCTAATTAGACTCCAGGCTGCTCAGATTCTCTGCAGCCAGGACTCATAATGGAGTCATTTTTTTCCATTTACTCAGAGAAACGGTTGTGAGAAGTCCGGGACGCTGTTCCGACCTTGACACAACACTTCATTTAGATAAGCGTTGGCCTTGAACCTGTGTTCAAATGAGGTCACTGTGGAGCCTGCAGCTCATGGAGCATGACTTTAGAACTGGAGGCAGCAGAGTATTGCTGAGTCATAACTAGAGCCGGAGCTGGTTCTGCCTCGGAGGAAATTGGGTCTACTGGAATTTTTTTCTAAGTTTGTTTAATATTGAATTGCGGAAACCTCGGAGCGAACACAGACCTAAAGTGCTTTTGGGTCTTTTAAAACGAGGTCCTGGAAGGCAAACTAAGACTTTTAAAGGGTGATTTCTCTCTTTAAGGGTGCGTTAGAGGCTGACTGTATTAACTTGTTGGTCTTTCATATGAAATGTGCCTCAACAGGTGATTAGGACCTCTTATATGGGGCATGGAAGTCAAGAATTTGAAGCAGGACTGGCTTAATGCTTGTGCTATAACCTAGGGCAGGGGTATTCAATTCCGGGCCTGGAGGGCCGGTATCCAGCATGTTTTAATGGTTGAATCACCTGCAGCAGCTCATCAAGCTCTGCAGAAGCCTGATAATTACCTGCTGATTGAAATCAGGTGTGTTGAAACAGAGTTAAAATTAAAACGTGCTGGATACCGGCCCTCCAGGACCCGAACTGAATACCCCTGACCTACAGGGGTGCCCCCAGAACATTTTGATAAGGGTGGCCAGACGGGGCCAGAGAGGATTTTGGGGTGGCACAGCAAGTTGGTTATTGGCGATGCATTGCATGCTCCTTTATTCTTTTTTATATAAAAAAAACTATATTTATCCAAAACACTTGACTCAAATTTCAGAAAAATAAATTTTAGTTATTTTAAATGTTATTTCAAAATTTATTTTAGAATTTTATTTTTTGTTTAATTCGCCTTTTGCTGCCTTCACAAAAAACGATGGAGATTTAAACTTTTAGAGAACATGCAAACTCCATGCCATCCATCCATTTTTCCCCGCTTATCCGGAGTCGGGTCACGGGGGCAGCAGCAGCCTAAGGAGAGAGGTCCAGACTTCTACCCAGCCACATGGGCCAGCTCTTCCGGGGGAATCCCAAGGTGTTCCCTGGCCAACCGAGAGATATAGTCCCTCCAGCGCATCCTGGGTCTTCCCTTGGGTCTTCTCCCGGTTGGACGTGCCCAGAAAACCTCACCAGGGAGGCGTCCAGGAGGCATCCTAACTCAATGTGGAGGACTCCATGTCCTGCCTCCCGAAAAAAAGAGTCAGAAATAAAGAAAAAAATGATTCGACATAAAACTGAATATGAAAAGTCGTAGAGTGACGGACTGAATGTTCCATTCTGTTTTCCAACACAATTCACACGGTGAGAAATGACAGCATGGCCGCGACCCGTTATATTTCCTTTTCCTAAATAAAAGAACAGTCGGGACGTGCAGAAACCTTTTAAGCTTTTGTTGTCCTTCCTCTCTGCAAGATCATGTGAAAGCAATTCAATTTGCCCGCTGCACAATTTGATTTGGTCAAATGTCTGATTCGGACTGAAGGGGCCATGTGACCAGAATCATGTCCGAAGGCCCTCTCCCTGCACAGATGACTTGTGTTCTCACTTATCAGATAAAAAAAAATAGCAAGCACACTCGCTCTCACACGGGCATGAATGCACCCATGCGTGCACTTCACACTACGCACACTTCTTCACACATTCTGCCTGCAGCCAATGAAACTGGCATCTTCTTGGCTTACTCCGCTTTTATGCGTGTCGATTTATCACTGACCATTAAAATAAATTTGATTTTCACCAGGATGGGTCTCCACTGCTGCTTTCCACACTACAAGTCCAGCCATCTTTTACAACCACTTGCTTTAACCTTCTCCCCTGCTCATAAAACACCAGCAGCTTCTTCCACCTCTGCCAGAACCCTCCCTCCTTCTTCTCCTCCATGTATCTCTCCATCTATTCTGACCTCTCCTTTGATTCTATCTTTATGGGGAGGGTTTGCGCTTCTCCTCCTCCCGCCCTTGGCCCCGTGTTCCCACTTTCACTCTTCTGCTGCAAAAATATACTCTCTGCCCCACAGCTATTTTTTCCTAATTGTCTCTTTTCCTCCTGAATGATCGATTCGTCAGATTTATCCGGCGGTTCGAGGAAAAGGACAATTCTACTTTTAACTACCCAGGGGTGAGCGTTTGTGATGAGCTTTTATGGGAAAATATATTTCTTTCTTTCTTCTTATTTTATCATGTTTGTGTTTCTATTGTGTTATCGTAAAGATTCATGAAAAAAATACAAATTTATGAAAAAAAATCTCCAAAATCTACCAAGACGTTGGCAGAAAATAAAAATTAAGATGGTGTTTACTAACATTTTAAGAATTTCTGCTAATGATATTGTGTTTTAAGAAATTAAAATGTGAAATCTTAAACAGCCAATAAGTCAAGTAAAATGCTTGCTTTTGTCAAGTTTGTCTATAAATTTTTAAAACCAACCATTAAAAAACAACCAATCGTATAAAAAATGAAATTTTGAGCTGTTTTTACTTTCCTCTCTTGCATAAGACCCCGTCCCACGGTTGTTATGGTAACCCCATGAGGACTCTTGTATTATAACTCACTTGATTTATCGTCTCATCGTGCATGAATGGCAAATATCAAGTACGCGTCGTCGTTCTCTCACTCAGGCATGTCTGAATGAAGCCGTATGGAACATTACAACGACTGTGACCTGTGTCTGAATGACTGAACGCCTTTGGTTGATCACATGTTACGTATATCTGACCAGAAAAGAGCTGTGGGTGACTTTGCGATGAATACATTTTAAAATAAAGGCCAAACTATTCCTTTAATAGTTTGAAAACGTAGCTTTTAAGTCATATAGAAGAGTTTTATGATGCAACTTTTAAATAAAATAGAAATTTTAATTGTTTATTTTTTGCACATTTTTCACGTTATGCTCCTTTAAACGGATGTGAATGTTTGAAACTCAGCCCTGGGAACAGTGAGCCTTTATACGTGAAATCGCCCCATTAAGATGCAGCATGCATGGCTTTGCAAAGCACGATGGTGAAGCTCTTGTCAGTCTGTATAATCCTTGAGTGAGCACATATAAAAGTTCACGGTATGCCTCCTTTCCACTTCCACGTATGTTCACTGAACACATAGTGCATCTCCTGCTCAGCCTTGTGTTCCCTCTGCTCTGTTATCTACTCGGTGACCTCACCCGGGCCGTTTCTGTGTCCACACTCCCTGAACTCCAGCCCATGTTTTTGTTTCTCTATCTCTCTAGTTGACCTAACACCAATTCACTTTCTGTTTATTCATCCATCTTTCTGTCGTCTTTATCTCGTTGTGATCTTTCCATCCTATACATGCAGCTAATGAAGCCCCTGCAGCAGGAAATGAACTAAAGGACTGACTAGAGGACACATACATGAATACTGATAACGCAAAGACTTGTTAGGCAGTTAAATTAGGGTCCACAGTATATATGTGGATCAAAAAAACCATCACAAGACCTGAAAAAAAGACATAAAATAATTAGACAAAGGAAAGAAAGTAACCCCTAGTGGCCGGCTGCAGTACAAGTTTAAATCCCGCCCCAGCCTTTTAACATATTTTGACATTTTCTTTAGTAAAAGTTTTTTCCAGTACTCTTGTACTCATGTAGGTGTTTTCTTGCAGCGACTTGTCCAGTTATTGAAATTATAATAATATCTGCACTTATTTGGCACTAAAAAGCTCAAGGGTCTTGTAGTTGATTGGTTCTGATAAATAAATGAGTCCAGCAACAAGAACAGGATCTGGGTCGCTCACTCTTCTGTTTTATGTTTGCTGGATTTAGTAAAGTTTTAAATGTAAATTATTAATGGTGAACTTTCTGCTTTTCAGTAAAGTCAGTCAGAACAAATACTTTTACTTAACCTTTTTCATTTTAAAATGGGATTTTTCCTTATCTGCATAGAAAAAGAAGATCCAAGCATAAAATAATTCAGTTATATATGTGCAGCAACAGCAAAATTCTTGATCTGCATCGACCGATGTAGGTGTTTCTATTGCCGATACCGATGCTGACATAGAGGTAACGGTCAGCCGATGGCCGATGTGTGCCGCTGATATTTGGGCTGATTTTTATGGCTGACATTTACTCGTTTCATAACCTTATTTGAATGCTGAAATGTTACGCTGATGCACAACAAGATTGGTTTTTGAACTATGAATTTAACCAACGGTTGAATCTTACATTCTCTGCACTGTACAGAATTAAAATCAAACAATTAACTAAAGCGGATCAACCATGACCAAACTGACCAAGTATTAAATATACAAAACGGATAATTATAAAGAAATGTTGACTGTAATGTTTTAGAGCGTTAACTAAGAAGATGGTTTCAACGTAAATTATACATTTAAAGCTGCAATAGGAAATCTACAGAACAAGCTAGCTTTTGACCGCAAAGCACGGTCATGGAACTCCCACCCCTCCCGTCAGGTATCATCCCTGGACCATGTCCGCCAGAAACGAAAACCTGCATTGCCAGAGGAAACGGGATAGCGCTAAACAGCTACGTGTGTAATGAGTGGAGGACCCAGGGAAGCGCGGCGAGACCGACATCCGGATTGTCCGAGCCGTGTTATTGGCGGAGGTTTTTAGACAAATGCGAGAGAACCACTTTATTATTTTTATAGCTATACTATGTTAGAGCATTGTTAAGAGGCATAAAGAATGTTTTAAGCTAACTTGTTTTCCAAATTTGCTATTGCAGCTTTAAATAAAATGTGGTAGATTGGCTCAACAAAGTGATATATTGGCCTATCCCTAGCCAAGAGCCATCCATAATCCCTCTGAGGGCTGCAGAAGGCCCACGGGCCATAATTTGGACACCTTTGGTCTTGAGTTTCAGAATCATCCACACACAGAAAAGCTAGTAGCAACACAATTTTTCAAAACGCATAAAACCTAAAAAATTCTCATGAGAATAACAGCAGCTATATTTTTTCCCATTGGACCAAGAAAGAAAAAAGCGCTCAGCTGATTTTTATTTTCTGCAGACATAAAAAGCGAGGAGAGCTTCGCCGGCTCGTAAAAGAGCTGCAGAATTATTCATCTCCAGGTGTTTCAGGAAGCCAGCAGTTCACTCTGTTAGCAACACTAAAACCAAGATTTATGTGATCCAGCTGATTCCCAACATCTGAAGGAGGCACGCGCTGCAGATTAGTTTATGTGATATTCTCAGTTTATAGGAAATATTCCTTTAATCAGAGCCTTTTTTTAATCTCTGTGTGATCTCAGTATCTGAGCGCCGGCGGGGACTCGTTTACCGTCATCACCAGCAGTTTCAGCTTACACATCAACACCATGGGGATCATCATGAAGGAAACTTGTAACCAAATCCGACTGCCATTCAAAGAGTCAGAGCCGCCATTAAGGGTTTGACTCTAAAGGTCTGAAATTGAAACTTTTACACATTTTTTTAATAGTAGACAAAAGCAAAGGAGTCTGTCTGCACAGTTTGACATTGCATTTGTGTTTTCTATATCTCTGAGACACATAAAAATGGTTGCAGAGATGGGAAACTGAAGGATCTGCAGAGAAGATGATGTAGAGAAACTGAATTCTTGCTAATTATGTGGGACAAAAGGAGTTTTATTTATGAAAAAAAATGAGGCAGAAAGAAAATTAACACTGACAAATGTTTCATTTGGAATTAAATATTTGAAGACACAGCAGGGCAGATTTATTTTCCACAGCAATTTAGCATCTGAAATAGTTTTTGTGTCCGTTTCTGCCAGCGAGACTCAAAAAAACTGGTCTGATTGGGAAACGCAGGTGCAGGCGGTTTGTTTCAGTAATGACAAAAGCAAATTAGCACTGAGCTGCAATCAGGCAGACCTGCTGATAATCAGGAGCCAGTAAATTACCCACAACACAGGCAGCTTGTTTCTTCTGAGCAGCGACTTCATCACCTGCTCAGGTATTTAAGCTTCACTCTTCGGATCGGATTGGAAATTTGTTTCACGCTGGTAAATAAACTTCCAAACGGACGGCATCACTGTTTTATAGTTCAGGATCAAAAAACAAACATAATGGGGTCAAAAAAAATCCTTAAATGTAAATAAATGAAATGATTAGTTGGGCTATTTTGCAGCTGTTTAACAGGCTACGCCTGAAAAGCGTTTTATTTAAGAGAATAAAAGCCTGCCGTGATTCAATCGATTTGTGTCTCATCCAGAAAAATGGAGGTGAAAATGATAACATCCCAGCTTTGGTTTCTCAATATAAATTCAATTCAGTTTATTTATACAGCATCAATTCACAACAGTCATCTCAAGGCAATTTACAAAGCAAACATTCCAATTGAACCCACATATCCGTGCAATGAGTTCAATTCATTATGCCAATTAGTGTTTTTATTTAGGGAAACTCAGCAGATTGCATGCAGTCACTGACTTGTTGTGTCAGAGACTTTACAGCAGTCGCTCATATTAAACAAGCATGTAGCGACAGTGGAGAGAAAAACTCCCGTTTAACAGGAAGAAATGAAACAAGAAAAGCAAATATGTAAATTGTGCTTAATTTGCTGCAAAATTCAAATCTCGTTCTATATTTTGCAGTAAAAATGATGGGTTAGATATAGCTTCACTGCAAAAGCACAAACATAAATATTCTGTATTGCATTATCTCCTTTTTATTATGTAAATTGTTTTATGTTTAAGGGACTAAAAGTAGAAACTAGCATCTAACTCTGGTGTAAATACGTACATGTGTACGTTTGTTAATATGCTTTGTGTCATTCAAATAAATCAAATTTCATTAATGATGATAAAATCTAAATCTTATCTTTAAATATGACTCTGGCAATATTTCTTCTTATTGAAACACTGGAGGTAAAAATATGGAGACGTGAATAAATAGTTAAAGATTATTACCCTGGAATTAACTATGAAGCCGACTTCACACTGGAGGCATCAGCGGCGCGGAACGGCAGCGGAACGTCACTGCTTCAATTAGAATTCAGTATTTTCTCTGGGGTTGATCCAAACCAGCCGCTGCACAGAAATTTTCAGGTGCGTCCCAGAAGCAGCACGCCGTGCTGTGCCACTATAGACAGGATCGAGTTCTATTTTTGCCACAAGCTGCTTCTGGAACACGTCAATTTCTGCAGTTAATATAGGGCTAGACAGGAAATCACACACAGTTTAAGTGTAAAACATCCAGTAAATTTCAAAATAAAAGACTATTGCAGCGATACGATTTCATATCTATGTAGATTACGTCTATACGTGTGACCTCATGGCTTATTTACTCCCTGCATCCGTCAAGAAGTGCAACGGTGTGTTTTTCATGGCTTTAATCCTGGCAGTGGAGGGGAACAACAATATAAATGACATCAAACAGTGATAGCAAACATGATCTCCTTCTTCTTTTTGGTTTAATGGCGGATGGCATAAACAAACCGTGACCTTTGAAGTCTCGAGGGATTTTGTGTTTGGCGAGGAGCGAATGCCGCAAGTAAAGCATTCCGTGCTGTTGATGCCTCCAGTGTGGAGTTGGGGTAACTCTTATTGTCCCCTAAAAATGAAACGTTTTTATTTTGGTGTGGGAGTTGAAAGGTTAATGACCCAACAGAAACGGGAACAAAAGAAAACGTAATGAAGCTGCCTGTAAGCATGATTATGAAGATTACTTAAAACATCTGAATCTTTAGATGATGGTTTTCTCATCTTTTTGAACATTTTCCTGCTTAAACCTGAAAACGTGTTCACTTCCAATCAAACTGTTAATTTCTGACGTCACTGAGCAAAGATTCTTCAGTAAAACTCCAGGTTTTTCTAGTGTAACAGGAAACCTGTTGGTACTTCTTCTCTTTGTAAACACCTTGCTTCCCTCTGCATTCTCATCCAAAGACAAGTGACAAGTGAGCTTGACAAAAAATAATAATAAAGGTCTTGAAATGAAATGTGGGAAACGCCATGTCCTCCATCTTTGTGAGTGTGTATGCAGTCTACGGCTGCTTCGTTCGTTCGGTTGGAGGAGGAGGAGGTAGCACTTTCACTGCCTGACAGCTGCAATAATGCAGAGCAAATTCTAAAGCTGAAAAGCTGCTTCTACTACTGCGTAGGTAAAGAGGAAAAGGCCACTTGGCAGCATAATCAGACACCAGACTGACACTTACTGCATTATGAGCACAAGGTTGCTCTAGCGGATATGTGAGAAAACAGCTGCCTGTTTACACATCTGACATATATGAAACTAAATTAGCATCCTGAAACGCTGAAATTAGAATTCATTTGGAACAACGCTTATGGACATTTGCACATAAAATCCCAAGAGTTTCTGCTTTTTAGTGCAGATGAACGAGTTAAGGGTTAAGAAACTGAACTGAAAGATGCAAAAACAAATGAAGGCAGTCATGTAATCTAAAAAAGATATATGACAAATATTTACATTCTTAGATTCTAACGAGTTCAATTAGGTCACCACAGTGTTAAATATGCCAAATTATTATTGTCCACCTGCAAAAATGTAAAGTTTGTGATTAAAGATTGTGTGGATTTGTTTGGAACTGTCAACATAGACTCAAACAAAGATGGCCGCTAGTCAACGAACCAAATAAATGATATAAAATGACAAAAGTTTATAAATTTTAAGCCAAAACGTGGTGCCATAGAAGCTCAGAGTCATCTACAACACAGAGCTGCTTGATTTATGAAATAAATATTTATTTTTTTAATAAGGAAATGTGATTATTTACCATGATTTTTCTGAATGTGAAGGAAAACAGGCAGTTAATTCCCCTCTTCAGATTAAAACACACCATGATGCAGTTTGGATCGTCAAAATAAGAGCATCAAGTGACTTGATTCACCAGTTTGCCATCCTTATATAGTTGTATATTTTTAACAAATACCCTGAAGAGGAAATATATATATATATATATATATATATATATATATATATTTTTTTTTTTTTTCACAATAGCTGCTATGGAAGCTCAGGTGTCCAAGTAAAGGTAAAAAATTAACATCCATAGACTTACCCATCTTGCAAAAGTCCACTTATATCAGTAATCCATCTTAAACTGCGAGACCATCTAAAGGCTCAGGAACCCTTTGCAGGTGTTTAGGATTCATTAGCTGATTAGAGTGTTACATTTTGAGTCTAGAATATTGCACCTTTTCACAATATTCTAAATGTCTGAGGTTTTGAATGTGGGGTTTTGATCAGCTGTAAGCCATAATCATCACAATTATAACAAATAAAGGTTTGAAATATCTGGCTTTGCCTGGAATGACTCTATCTCATGTATTAGTTTCACCTTTTAAATTGAATTTGCATCATATTCAAATTTTCTGAGATCTACCTGTGCAAGTAAAAATGAGAGTTTAGCCTTTAAAAGGGATAAAAATGGGAGTAATTTGTTCAGCACGCAAAATAAAAGCATATTTGCAAAGAGGAATGTGAGTAAATTGTTGTTTTTCACAAATAGAAGCCAAAAATTTGAATAAAAAATTCAGTGAACTGCACAGCCGTAGTCTAAACACTAACAGATCTTTCTTTAGAGCTTCACCATTACCAAAGAGTTCACTCTGTCTTCTAGCAAAAAAAATCATGAAACACAGGATGCATTTGAATGAAACTCCCCCATACAGTAATCACCAGGGGTACTAACCCTAACCCTACACCTGGTTAGGATATGGAGTCGATCCAAATCAAGATGGCAGCCACAGCTAACTTCAGCCAACACAAGAATGGTTCCAACCGTCAGTCTTACAGATAAAGGTCTTGCAACATAGTGAGATTATAATGTTTTCTTTGAGATTTGATCAAAACAGCAATTCCACCTTCATTTTTCAGCCTAAATTTTAATTAACTTGACATTTTAGGGTGAAAACTTCAGCTCTTCTAAAGCAAACTGAACTTATCTAGAAGTGTTTTTTTTTTTTTTGCCCTGCCTGTTAAAGATAAATCTACTTTCAGGGTTGGAACCGAGCAGATAGAGAGAAAAATATTAAAAAAGCAGCGAATGTGGAGTTAGAACAGAGGATGTGGAGGAGGAGGAGGTGAGTAATCTTACCATCGTCTCCTGATCCCGAGCCAGCATCTGCAGGAGAGAACAAACACAGTTATTAACCACAGGCTCCGGCAGCCATGGACATTAGCCGAATAAGCGTGGCTGCATATGTAAGTGTGTGTCTGGGCCTGTTTGATTACACGCTGGCACACACACTTTGTGTTCTTTCAGATGAGCGAGATGAGATGTCTCCAAAGATGGAGAGCAAAGTAATACTACGAGTCAAATTTAAGAAGAAAATGAAAAGACAGAAACGGTGCTCAGATGGAGGATAGATGAACTCTGAGCGTTCTGCTGCAGCCGTGGACGGACCGAGGACACGCACCGCCTCCAGATCTGTTCGTGTGTCGGCGAATCCTTTTCCACGGCTTTCCCACTGAATCTGTGTAAAGCCCCCTCAAACACGCCGAGCCCACTGAGCCGTTCAACAATACAGCTGTGAAAGCGATACTCACGAGCACTCGGAGCGCTGTGTAACTCGATCCGCCACATAAAGTGATCTGCTGAAGCGCACAGAGCTAAAAGAGCGGACCCACACGGGCCCTCGGAGGACGGTAAGGGGATAAGAGGCCGGCTTCGTATGAAGACCCATCCGAGATGGGTTTATAAGTAGAGGTGCCCAAAGTGGGGTCATCTCAGCGCCCCCGCACGTGGAATCTGAGCTGACACCGATATGCGCTCGGCGTACGGCTCGGATCAATAAAATACATTTTTAACAAGCAACACGTCTGCTTCTTGATGATTCTTTGACCATCAGCAGATGGTCAGAAGTGTCTGGGGAGAGAAACTCAGGAGTTAGGAGTCTGAAGGTAATCGATGAGGTGGCTCCAAAATGATCCCTTCTATTCATTTACTGATGAAATTCAAACGTTTCTTCATGTCATTTCAACTAAGACATCTTAAAATTGTCTTTGAATTATTGAAATACGGTCAGATTTAGTTGATTTTAATTCTGTGTTGATCGATCTGGGTAAAGCCCATGCAGCGCGTAAAACTGGTGTGGAGGCAAAAACATCCTGGTCCCACTATTCAGCATGTTTTAGTTGTTTCCTGCTACAGCACACTTGATGCAACGGTTGAACGACCTGTTCAGCAGGTAAAAATCAGGTGTGTTGGAGCAGAGAAACAACTAAAACATGCTGGATAGCGGCCCTGGCACCCTGAGTACGACTATCTAATGAAATGTCATAAATAATGAGCAGAACAAAGCAAATCATTTGGAAAATAATTCATAGTACTTCACTGTGATGGACAAAGTTCCATACATGTTACCCATTTAGACAAAATGACGTTTTACATTTGATGTAAGATGTATTTCACAGTTAAAAGGTAAATAAAAAAAAAAAAATTAAATGATTTCATCATGCTGGTAATTTCTTAAAGAAATGACCTTCAAAAGAAATTTAAATATTACAATTTAATTTGGTGCAATTATGCTTCTTTTAAAATGTTTCTTTCAGGTAAAATTAGTAAATAAATGCTTTTGATTCATTTTCAATGAAGGTCAAGTTCACCGAAAACCATTTTTACTTCATTTAATTTTAACTTAAAGCCACATTCCTGAACTTTGTGGCTATATGGTCTCTGTCGCCCTCTCAAGGCTTGCTGCGTAACGTCACAGTCGTAACATTAAATCTCTCTCTTGGGCATAAGAGGCGTGTTTACATTCCTAATGTCAGGCAAAACAATGAGAACAAACTTTTCCACGTCCACACATTGAATAAATAGTTTTATCAGGACTGTATAACAACTTTATGCCCGACCAAACACAATAACCCTGGTGAAATCATTTATTACTTACCTATCCATTAGCAGCACGGCTAGGTTAGAGTCCGTAGTTCATGCTGTTCTTTCTAAAAGAGCTCTCCAGCGAGGAAAAGACGGCCCAATAATAACTCTGGTCTTTGCTCTTGCTCTATCACGTTCTCTTTTTCTTTTCCTAGATTCCTCTGATAAGGGATTTCTAGCTTTCTTTGGTGAATCTGCCGCTGCTAACCAGCGAGTCTACGTTATACAATTATGGCAAGCCAAAGGGATAAAAAAATTGCAAAGTTCTAAACTCGCATTATGTCTGCCAAAACGCTCGTTCAAGACGCGAGTTTTAGCGGGCATAATGCTCGCTTTTAGAACACGTAAGTTTTTGCCCCCTTTGGTGTCAAAACTCGCGTTCAAGACGCGCATTTTGGCGGACATAATGTGCGTTTAGAATGCACACTTTTTTTATCCCTTTGGCTTGCCATATAGTGTCGTAAAGCAACACCCAGTCAGTACTTCTGGTATGACCCGAGCTCAAAAACTTGTATAGTGCGGTAAACAGACGTGGGACCCCCCCAACACTATCACAGGTACAAAAATGAACATAATAGATAATGGTATGATGCCAAAACTTTACAAAAAAGCATAATTTAAAGTGGTAAAAGTTGTGGAATGTTGCTTTAATTTTGAAATATGATCGGTCACTCTGAGTTTCACGAACTTCTACCCCTATTTCCTGCATTAGCCACCAATAAAAAAATAGACGATGAAATGCTCGGATTAGAAAAGCCAGTCAATTCCACGTCACTTTGAAAATTAACATACATGGACTCACCCTTCTTGGCTCAGCTGTTGTTGGTTAGCATCCAGGAGAGAGCAGAGCGTGTCTCTGCTAGTAGAAGCTAACTGTTAGCATTAGCAACTCCACCACATAGCAGAACTCCTCCCCAGCCAGCATACATAGGTGGGCCCCATATGGGATATATATATGGGCAAGCCGTATGGGTCCCAACAGGGTTTGTCCATGGTTTCCATGGTGGCCCCACAGGGGTTTGCCGGTGTTTGAGTCAAACCCACTGAAAACCCATATAGGGCCTGTTAAAATCTATGTGGGCAAAAATCATTCTGGGCAAACCCCCATGGGGCCATGGAAACAGTGCACAAACCCTTTTAGGACCCATATGGCTTGCCCATATAGATCCCATATGGGGCCCACCTATGTGCCCTGACTGGGTCCAGGTTTGTGTTATTTGTGGAGATAAAACATCAGCGTTGCAGAGCAAACAGAGTCAGTGGTAGAGTCGTGTTGCTGTTAGCCAATCCCGAATCCTGCCATCTGAAGCACATCTCTGATCTGGCTCACTTCTAGTTCCTGAAACAGGAGCGCCAGAGCTTTTCCCCCACAGAGATCCGACTCACAAGGCATTCATTTATAGAGACCACTGCAAATGTGTTGAAAAAACGAGTGAACTCGGTCTTTAAGTAAAAAAAAAAATACAAAACACAGTTCCTGCATCTTCACAAGAAAACATTTTCCCTTAATGTCATCAAAGGGATATTTTAAGAAGGACGTTCCAGTTCCGTTTTAATGATTTCAAAAAGAGCTTTATGAACTCTCTCCACAAAAGCTCCTTGTCTTCATCTGTTTTTAAAATCTGCAGACTTTTATTGACTCTGGATCATGTGGGACACTAAATTTGCAGGGTTTTTTGGAAAGGCTCAGCTTAAAGGATCAGGCTGGAGTCAGAAGGGCTTCGAGGTAGATCAATAAAAACCTTTAGTATCCGTACAATAGCTGAGGTGTGAGGAGACAAAGACAAAATGGCCGGGAGGGAGTGGGGGTGGGGTGGACGCGAGTTTACATTTTTACCTCCGTTTCTGCCAAATGAAGGGTCAGAAAAAGGGAACGCCGCAGATTATTTAGTCAGTTAGTCACTGCGGGGTGAGTAATGGAGGGGAGAGAGTGCATTAGTGTTTGAATAGAGGTTTTTGTTTGTTTTGTGCAAACTGAAAGAAAGGAACCTTCTTGGGGAGTTGATATTAACCTCACTGAGCTGCTGAGTTTATTCTGCTTTGTACATCACACACACACACACACACACACACACACACACACACTTGTATTTGTATCCTTGTGTGGACCCTCCATTGACTTCCATTCATTTTGGTGACTCCACTATGCCTAACCCAGGGGTAGGAAACTCCAGTCCTAGAGAGCCGCTATTGATATATGTTTTAGAGGTTTTCCTGCTTCAACACACACCTGATTTTAATTAGCAGGTGATTAACAGGCTTCTACACAGCCTGATGAGCTGCTGAACAGGTGAATCAACTGTGTTGAAGCAGGTAAACAACTAAAACATGCTGGATAGCAGCTCTCCAGGACCAGGGTTCCCTATGCCTGGCCTAACCCATACCCATACCCTAACCATAACCAATGCTGTTCTATTCCTAACCCTAGCCTTAACTAAAAGTTTATTTACACCATGCCTCAAAAACCACGTTTTAGGGTATTTTGTCATGTGGACCAGCCAAATGTCCTCACAATGTGGAAATGTCCACACGCTACAGGTTAATAGTCAAAATTTGTCCACTTAAACATATAAAGACAAGTACACACACACACACATACCCCAACTTCTGTTGAACTGGATTAAAGTAAGCTAATGGTGTGTTTCAGTTGTCCTCGGAACTCGTTTATTCGAGATAAGTTAACCAGAAATGATGCAATGAACTCAGAATTCCGAGCTGAGAGCTTGCACGTTTCAGAGGACCCCGAGATCACTATTTTAAAGATGGCCGCGCCCAGTGCTACCAGTTGTTGTCGTCTTTATATTTTTTTCATCATTTATATGTTCTGCTTTCTTTCTTGTTGCTATTTAACAGCACAGAGTTGTTGTTTATTCTTGTTATCAATAGTTACGTTGCTGAAAACGTCAGCATTGCCGCCGAAATTGACCAGTGTTTAAGGTTTAACCGTTCCTGGTGTTTACATTTTGACATTTGATTTTTAATGTTTTTTTTTGGTTTTATATGGCAACTGACGATTGTTGTTTGTGACACTATCATTTTTAAACTAGTAGATAACAACAGCACATGCAGCTTTACTTGTGGCGTCCTTTTTTTTCCGAAGTTGGAATTTGGAACGCAAAACGAGTTTGTTACGTCATTTCCTGGTCGGAAATTCCGAGTTTCGAGGCCAACTGGAACACGACATTAGTCAGAATTTCAATTTATCCCCTTGAGATGTAGTATCTCATTTTCAAGGGGGTCCATAAGACACAGGTTACAAGTTGCAAAAACTAGGCACATAACCAGGTACATAACAAGAATCATGACTATTTTGGTCAATATTGAACCAAAATCCTTTTTATTTAAACCAAAATGATTTTTTTTTTACTTTCTGATTAATTAGAGATTAAAAATATCCAGAGATCACCTTTAGACACACAAACCAGAGCTCTTAAAGACCAAGTTCACTGAAAAAACGTTTTTTACTTGTTACTTTTTAAATATGATCGGTCACTCCAAGTTTAACATGCAGATTAAAAGTGAAATTTTTGTTCTACACCTATTCCCTGCATCAGCTGCAGATAGAAAATAGATGGAGGAATGCACGGATTAGAAAAGCCTGACAGATCTACGTCACACTGTCACTTAACATTCATGGACTCACCCATCTTGACTCACGACGGGGAAGGCTGTTGTTGGTTTAGCATCCAGGAAACAGCAGAGAACGTCTCTGCTAGTAGAAGCTAACCATTAGCATTAGCAACTCCACCACGCAGCAGAACTCCTCCAGGCTTGTGTTATTTGTGGAGGTAAAACATCAACGTTGCAGAGCAAACAGAGTCAGTGGTAGAGTCGTGTTGCTGTTAGCCAATCAGAGGAGAGATGTCCAAATAACAGGAAATAAGATTCCAGATGCTGCTGTATTCTGCTCACCTCTCCTTGGCTCCCTTCTAGTTCCTGAAACAGGAGCGCCAGAGCTTTTCCCCCACAGAGAGCGACTCACAAAGCATTAGAGACCACTGCAGATGTATTGATTAAACAAGTGAACTTGGTCTTTAATAAAATGGAGAAAAGCTGCAACAGAAAGATCTACAAGCAGAGCCAGCAATGTTCTTGTACAGAATGTTTTAAAAATGCATCAATAAATGCACATATTTGTCTTAAAAGGGGAGAAAGTGTGTGTAATCTGAGAGAAATTATAAAATAAAAGCATGTTGGTAAAAGCAAAAGTTGACAAAATAATTAAAAATATATTTATTTTTTTTCATTAACATTACTTGTATGATATAAAAAGAGACAAAACTGAAATTCAAATAAAGAGTTGATTAATTGCTCTCTGCCAGCAGCTGAGCTTCAAAATGAACTTGTAGCAGTTGGATGCTCTTCTGGTGATTATCTGGTTCTATCAGGCTAAGAGCTGAAAAAGACAAAATTCTGTCTGAGAAAAATGATTACATAAACTGATCATATGTTCTACTTTGAAACTGATAGTAAACAAGGACCAGCAATCAGGAAAAGGCAGCCTGAATCTCCAGGACTTCAACAGTTGCTGCAAAACTTCAAAAAATTAGTCTGAGATGAGGAAAAAGCTTTTTGCACCTAACTAAACATTTGTAAGTAAAACTTAAGAGACATGAAGATGAAGCAGGTTAGGCATCAATCATGAACAGAAATTTTGAAATAAGAGAGAAATGCATGACAGAAGGAGATCACTCTCAGTTTTGAGCCCAACTGAAATGCTGTGGCTGGATTTTAAAAAGTGCAGCACATACAAGAAAACTCTCTAAACTTTGTTAAAGCTAGCTTTTCCACCGGAATCCAAGCATGAATCTGCCTTCCCCCTAAAATGTTCTCCATCCTTGAAATGATGTCACATCAAAGCCCAACTTCACAGGAACATTTCCAACTCAGCGGGGCACGTGGGTTTTTAATCTGGTGACCACAGGGGTTGGAGGACCAAGGGTGTCAGACAGCTTTAAACATCTGACTGACCAGACAGCTTCAAGTATGTGTGACTCAGCCAGGCAGGAAGTGAGGGTTGACCCGGTTCACACGGCGGGATAATTACACGCCTGATTATCGTAATGGCTCTAAAAATAATTGTATGAGATATTCCTGTCATGTGTTAAAGGACTCGGGACCACTTTGATCATAAATCAGAGATATTTATCATGTTTGATTGACTCGGTCTGATTCTGCATGTTCCTCCTCCGCCATGTTTGTTTACTCAGAAGTCATTTGATCTCTAGAAGTTTCTTGAGATTTCACATCAGACTAGTGAATGTTTGTGTGTGAACACCACAACGGTTATATCCGTGATTTGTTTTTCGTAACTTTTGTGGATCTTTCATGTCTTGAAAATCATCCAATACTTTTAAAGTTCTGTCGTTTGAACCGGGCCTTAGGTATCCAAACGCTGACTTGCATTCTCATCACCTGCTGCCTAAAAAACCAAATATCTCAAGTACACTCGACTGATTTTAATAAAACTCTCAGAAAATAATCAGTGGATGAGTCAGCCTGAGTCAACGTAAAAACGGCTCTCGGTCAGACTTACGGAGAATTAGATGAAGTAGCTGAGAGTCACTCACAACAGACACTTTGAGCGCTGACTATAGAAAAGTTATTTTATGGGTTTAACCAAAATGACTGTGATGTTAATATTTAGCCCAGAAATGATGTTGGTTTAAATGTCATTAATTATTTCAAGACATCTTTGTTCCATCACAGTGTCGATCATTCAACTACGTTTGTTGCCTTTTTGACATTTTAGATAAAAAAATTTAAAACCAAAGATTATTTCCTTGGTGGCATTTCATTAGCTCACGTCAAAGAGATGGAAACATGTTTCAGATGTTTTCACTAAATCATTGCTCTGATGGTGCTGATAAAAGAAACCCAAATAGTTTTCTACAGATTCAGAGCTTAGTAGAAAATTATCAGTGCTGTATTAAAATTAGAATTTTAAATATTGGTCAAAAAAGTATTTAAAATAATTTAACCTAGAAATCTAGACAGACGGTAGCAGAAGTAAAATGATTTTGCTCTGCAGGTCGGTCTCGCCACGCTCCACTGGAGCCTCAGCAGGCTTGAATAGTCTTGGTGGGTCAATCACAGCACTCTATTGGTTTGGTGGGCCAATCACAGCACTCTATTGGTTTGGTGGGCCAATCACAGCGCTCTATTGGTTTGGTGGGTCAATCACAGCGCTCTATTGGTTTGGTGGGCCAATCACAGCGCTCTATTGGTTTGGTGGGCCAATCACAGCGCTCTATTGGTTTGGTGGGCCAATCACAGCGCTCTATTGGTTTGGTGGGCCAATCACAGCGCTCTATTGGTTTGGTGGGCCAATCCTAGCGCTCTGTTGGTTTTATGGACCAATCACAGAGCTCTATTGGTTTGGCAGGTGGGATGTTATTGAGACTGAGCGAAACAACGAAGATGGCGGTGGGTCATTTGAAACAGCTTTCATCAACTTTGGACTATTTAGACTTGGGCTTTTCTTTGAGTCAAGAGCAGATAGAGGTATTTAAATCCTTTATTTAGAAAAAGGATGTATTTGCATCTTCTTCGACATTGTATGGCGGACTGCCCTGTTGACTGACATCTGTAGCAGTGAGTAAGTCACGTTGTTCATTGTCCAATAGCATGAAGAGACAGTTTGAAAGACATCCGTAGATCCCGTAGATTCTGTTTAGACTATACAGTCTATTCACATATATAGGATGGCTTGCCAGGCTACAAATAATTGAGACTGACAGATTTATTTTGTTTACAGAATATTGGTCACTTTCAGGTCCTTCCTCTGACTGCAGGTGGACAAACTTTAATGTCTCTGTTAGAACCTGAGCCACCTTTTCCTTTAAGAACTTCCTTCCATTGATGACCTTGTCTCTGTGAAAGTGAATTAGAAAACGCTGTGCTAGCACTTGTCTTAGCGTATCTTCTCCCTTTGGGGGAAATGGGAAAGGCCGTGAGGTTTGTTTCGCTTCGTTAAGCTAAAGCTTAGCAGCTGCAGTGAGAGGACGACATCCTCCTCTAAAGAGCTTCCACTGGCTGGAGCCCCTCTGTCTACTGACTTTTCTTGTCCTTCACCATAAGTTAATAAAACCTGGAAGGAATTAAAACACAGAAGTGTAAATTTGCCTTTTTTGAGTGATGCAGTAAAAGTTTGCCACTTTATTAAATGTCACAAAACCTTGGAGATGTGTTCCTTCAGGGCTTGTTTTTCTGCAGCACTGACTAATATATATTTATATATATATATATATATATATATATGAAAGGGTAGTTGTGATTATATGCCTCAGCGTCTTCACCTAGCTTGAAAATGGCACCTCAGCAGGCTGCTTGTTTACTGTTTAGTGGAACAGCAGACTCCAACGTCTGGTCTCGTGGCCTTGGCAGCATGTAAGAACTTTAGTGAGAGGAGATGCTGGGTGACCACATTTCTAACTCATTATGATGCTTCATTTGCAGATTATCATTAAAAATGGCATTTCTGACCTAAGCAGACCATTCTCTGAAAACAAGTTTGAGTTTTATAAATGACCTATAACATGTGCTAGCAGACCAAACATAAGCCCACTGAAACATATTTATCTTTAAAGGTTCAAAAGATTAAAACAAAATAGTTTCCAGACTTGTGTGCTGAATGGGAAGAGTAGAATTGAAGTCTTTAGTTTTGTGGTCAGTCTAGGGATGAAATTCACTATCGTGCTCCCTAGATGTCTGTTTCACAGTTTAAAATGAATGAATCCTGCCAATATCATAATGAAATTGGCCCATACCAGCAGGACAACAACACAAACTAGAAGCGGATCGAATTTTTTGGGCAGAAGTCTCCTTCCTTCGTTCCTTCCTTCCTGTTTAAGGGAACTCAAGTTCAGTTCCACACCCTTCCTTCCTTCCTTCCTTCCTTCCTTCCTTCCTTCCTTCCTTCCTTCCTTCCTTCCTTCCTTCCTTCCTTCCTTCCTTCCTTCCTTCCTGTTTAAGGGAACTCAATTTCACTTCCTTCCTTCCTTCCTTCATGTTTAAGGGAACTCAAATTCAGTTCCACACTCTTCCTTCCTTCCTTCCTTCCTTCCTTCCTTCCTCTTTAAGGGAACTCAAATTCAGTTCCACACTCTTCCTTCCTTCCTTCCTTTCTTCATTCCTTCTTTCCTGTTTAGGGAACTCAAGTTCAGTTCCACACATTTCCTTCCTTCCTTCCTTTCTTCCTTCCTTCCTTCCTTCCTGTTGAAGGAACACAAGTTCATTTCCTTCCTTCCTTCCTGTTTAAGGAACACAAGTTCATTTCCTTCCTTCCTTCCTTCCTTCCTTCCTTCCTTCCTTCCTTCCTTCCTTCCTTCCTTCCTGTTTAAGGGAACTCAAATTCAGTTCCACACTCTCCCTTCCTTCCTTCCTTCCTTCCTTCCTTCCTTCCTTCCTTCCTTCCTTCCTTCCTTCCTTCCTTCCTTCCTTCCTTCCTTCCTTCCTTCCTTCCTTCCTTCCTGTTTAAGGGAACTCAAGTTCAGTTCCACACACTGTTGATATATTAAGAGTTTATTTAGGCTCAGGGTTAGGACCCTAACCCTAGGGTCCTAACCCTGAGCAGACCAACATCTTATTCTCATATGTCTCTGAGATCTGAGGCTGCAGCACCCACCATATTGTTTTATGCTCTCAATTTTAGGTCTATATGTGAAGAGTTTTCTTTTTACAAAAGGAAAATCCATTTTGTTCTTCTCATTTGAAAAAAATTATTAACAATACTTAAAAAAAAACTCTAGAATATGTAGATTAAAACATTTTAGGTAGATTGAATGTCCAGTTGAACAGAAATACTGTATTATTATTATCATCCTTATCCTTTTTTTCTGTTTGTCTCAGTCATCTAAACCATCTCAAACATATTTTTCAGCTTTTTTCCTGTATTGTTGTTTTATTAAGAAACCCAAAGGTCAGAGGTCAGCCCTCTTGAATTGACCCCATTCTGGGTTTAGTCCTGAGGCTTCCTGCACCAGATTAGACAACCTCACTTCCTCTCACCCTGTTCCCGTTCCAGCTCCTCTGATCCTGTCCCTAATAAATGACTTTATAGCATAACGGCGTGCTCTTTGTTATGAAACAGTGCTGTCCCTCTCAGCTTGTTGGTGTGATTCAGCCTCTTTCCGCTCGGTGTCTTTGTTCTGTTTTGTTCCATCTAACCGAGCTCATCAGTGTCATCTCCAGAAGGAGCAGATGGCTCTTTTCAGCCATAAAGCTTCATTGAACCAACTACTGTGACGGCACATAATGGCAAACATGGCGAGGCAAACGGCTAAAGAGACAGAAATTTGGAACAAGTAAATATTAAAGTTCCAGTTATCAGGTCACTCAGAACATCGTAATTTATCTGAGGATGCTGGAGATGTTTTTATTAGTTTTAAAGAAAAGTGACATCCACATGACTTTTTATCCAATAAGTGCATCCTAAAGAGCTTTACGAGTGAAAGAAAGCAAAAATATTCCTCTTATGTTTTACTTAGGAAAACTAATTAATAGTAAATTCAAGAAATAAAAAGCACATTTTAGATTTTTTCCCTCCTCTGCACTAAACCAGAGTCCCTTTTACCATTTTTTATGTTTAAGCTTTCACCAAGTATTGGACACGGGCGAGCTGACACATATCCATTAAATTGTGCACTCTTCCTGCTAATGGGATTTTAGAACATGGAAAAGAGGACAGCGAGACACTGAAACTGGTCAAGGGAGAAAAAATGTCCTGTGCCAGAAAACACAGTAAAGCAGCACTGGCCTCCATTACAACCTGGTAGAATTATCCCTCAATCATTGATTTAAATTATATCTAAATACATTTTAAAGTGCTAAAGAGAGCTGAAGCTTTGCAGAAGCTGCCCACTTTTCTACACAAAAGGCTCGAGTTTAACAGTTACATAAGACGGCTCCCACACAAGCAGAGGTGTCTCCGTGACGAAAGCGATGAGTTTCCTTGGACACCAGCGATGGGATAAAATGTTAATCATCATTATTTTCTTTCATTTGCATAAAAATGAAACAAATATTTGCTTCTTTGAGGAGACTTGTTTAGTCAACTTGCACAAAAATCAGCACCACAATGTGGGTGGGACCATGGTTAGAAATTCTCCACTCATTCTGCCTTCTGTATCTGCTGACTGTTTATAACTTTACCAGAACATGTAAAGCTGGCAAAGATGTGATGCAGTACATATAATTATTTTTTTTGTATCATTTTTTTGGAGCCATAATCATACTTGAAATACAAATTGGATTAAATGTGCAGCCCTTAAAATAAGCAGGAGCTAAACAGACCCAATACATTTAAATTTACAATGGCAAATCTACAAAACAAGCTAGCTTAAAACCTCCACCAACAACAAGGCTTGGTCCAAAACCAACCATTGGTCCATCCGGTTGTCGGTCTCATCGAACAACCACTCTTCCCTGGGTCCTCCACTCATCACACACTCACGTATTTAGCACCAGAACACCACTGGTGTGAGAGGTCCTCCGCTCAATAACATCAGAGAAGGAGAAACAGCCGGCTGCTACCACTTCAACTTTTGGACAAACTACCAGAGTCCCAGAAAGAAAAACACCATTTGAAGTCACGGACAACAAAAGACGTGTTTAGCGCTATCTTGTTCACTCTGGCAATGCTCGTTCCCATATCAGGGGGGCGTGGCCTAGGCATGATAGCCAAAAGCTAGCTTGTTTTTCAGAGTTGCCACTGCAGCTTTAAATATAACGACTGGAAGTAGCCACAGTACAACCAGTCACCCCAAAAAAAACAAAAACCAAAGGAACGAAAGCTGCCTTACATAAAACTGTTTTAAAGGTGACCAAGAATGCAGTTAATCAACAATCTAAAACAGCTTTGAGCCTCTAAAAAGCATCAGAAATGTTCTTTTGGCTTTCATCTGTCCCAGGAGACCTGATACAGACCATTCTAAATCCCCAAAACCAGCCTTGCTGTGAAAAGAGCTGTTAGCCCCTCCCACTCGACCAGGACATGAATATGATAATGAGCTGCTTGCTGATTGGTTGGTTTCCCCAGAAGGCCTCAGACACTGGAGACATGCAGGTTTGAGGAGGCGTGGCTCCCCCTTATGACGTGTTAAGGAAGGCTTTCTCAGAACAGAAGTTTTTCTCTCATCTTTTTCAACTTTCTAATTTACATAAAAAGTAGGTCACACACGGCTTTGACTTTTTGGCATGCTGCTGTTGACCACTCAAGCTGTCTTTATTCAACAACAACAAGGAAACTGTTGGTTTACATTCTAGGTCCCCTTTAAAGTCACGGTGTGTATTTTCCCTGGCGATAGGGGGCAGTACATACCTAAATCATTGCAAGCAAGCAGTATTTTTGTGTTCAAGTAAGACCTTAGCAATGGATGGATGGCCATTAGGGTCAAAAATCCCTGGGAGTGCAACCTCCAGCAAAATGACAAGCACATCCCTTTCATCACTGGCAATGAGTGAAGAGGTAAATGTGTAAAACAACATTTATGAATGGATAAAATTTTGTAACTGTTTATTACAAATCAGTAAATGCATTTTGTCTTCACGGGCTCCCGTAGAAGGAAACATCGTGTTTAATATGGCGTCCCCCAGATACTTAGACCCACGCCAATGTATTATAGACCCGATTTTTATGGTTATATGTTACAATGCCGACAATATTTTTCAACAACTGGGCATCATTTAATTCATTTTCAAAAACATTTCATGTATATTTCCAGAGAATAGCGGTAAAAACTACGCATTGTCTCTTTAAGAACTGTGTGATGTCTGAAAACATTTATTTTTTTGTTTTAACCACCTTTTTTGTAATTGGTTTGCTTTATGGTCAAATTTCTTCTATGCATGGGTTCAGAGCCAGAGTTGTGAAACCAGGAAGATAATTATCTTTTTAAGCACTTTATTTTTGCAAAACAAACATGTAGCATCAGAATATTAGTGATAATAAAGAATGAGTGATCATATCACACAAAGGTGGGGGATATTTTATCTCAACTTGCTTAGTGGAGTTCACAGGAATGTCAAACAATATCCTAATAGAATAAATACCAAAGATCTAAAGTTGAATAGAACGATAAAGTATTAATATTGTGATTACAAATCAATTATCTAGTGGAAAGTGAAAAATCCCTCAATACACAAATACATACAATTCCCATTTTTATCTAAAAATAACAAACTTCTCTGGAATTTCTTGAAGCCATTTGAGGGAGAAGTTGTAAAGTAAAAGCAAAATTACTATTATTGTGTTCCAGCATTAGTCAGAGAAAGGTTATTTTATCATAACCTCCACTTTATTTTTAAAATGAGCACTCAAAATAATAGCATTTCACCACTGCATGCATTATTCCATCCCCACAGACAGCAGATTTGTTTACCTTGACCTCCGTCTGTGTACATCTGAATGCACTCAAGCTACGTTTTATGGATAGTCAAACACCCGCATCACAACAGCATCCTTGTTCAAATTGTGCAGAAGATTCTCAGAGGCGCTGCTTGTTGCACGAAAGAAAGGAGTCTTTATCTGTTTCTTTATCAAACAGTTGAGAAATTCATATCACACACACTCACTTAGGCTCATCACATGTCTTCAATAGGACTTCACACACCACCAACAAACAAGCAATTTAAAAAGAGGAGCGCTCGTTGTTTCATGTGACTGTGTGTGTGTGTGTCCCTGTTCTGGAGCAAACACACACCACTACTGTTACCCGGGTACCGCCACACGTTCCCTCCACTCAGCCGGACCCATTCAAGGGGACCTTTTAATGGACTTGTGCCGGCAGCTTTTCAGCGAGGGGAACTGAGTCAACGGCTGCTCAACTTGAGCCAACATCATCCTAAACCGGCTTAAGAAGTGATTCACAAAAGCGCCAAAAACAGTAAATAAAAACCACGAGCATCACCTTGCCAGTGGATTTACCCAGTCTCTCTCTCACATAAGGACATTATTCATAATGTGAGTCATTAATTGGTTTATTCCTCAGTGGGCGTCACTGCTTTTGCTCAAGCTTATTCCTTTAAACTTGTCAACTAAGGATTAACACATAAAAACCAATGAGAAAGGCTTAGAAAAAAAACTGTTAATGAAACTGTGCACTACTGAGATGGACAAATAAGAATTCTATCCAATATTTGCAACCGAGATTCTGCACAATCAAGAATCTTTTACTCATAATCAAACTGCAGATAAGTATTTTTTATAGTTTGGGTATCTCATGTCCCACATTTGGAACATTACAGTCGTCCAGTAGCCTAGTGAACTAGGCCAAATTCTTGCCTTGCAAAGTTTGGTCTAGGCACGCTTCATAGGAACCCTCGCAGCCTGTGGCTGTCCAATCACAGCTCACTATAGTTTTGGTTGGGCCAATCACAGCGCTCTATATTGTGGGCCAATCACAGAGCGGGAGTAGCCGATGACGTCAGAGCTGCAACCGCGAACACAAACAACATGGCAGCAACGCAGGAACCACATTCATTTGAAACGGCTTTGTCATCAACATTGGATTATTTAGACTCCAACGTGCGTAAGTCTGTCTGATATACTTAGCGGCTTCTTATTTTTATCAAACAAAGTAGTGCAATGTCCCAGTACACCTGATATTCACATGTTTTTCATACAAAAACGACAGAAATCATTGATGTTAGACGCCATTGCTGCCTCCCTCTTTTCCGTCGCTGTGATTACGTCACGTTGTTCGTTACTCTGATTGGTCCTAGCGCTATCTAATTGCGTGCAGACAGTTTGAAAGACAACCGTAGATCCCGCCTCACAACTGAGGGCCGTCAATGGTTCGTGGCCAGACTATATATTCACATAGGATGGCTTGCCAGGTTAATTGTCCAACTCACACCATTCAAAACAACGGATTACAGGTGCACGACAACCCAATGCACCTGTGCGCAACAGTCACGTCGTAGATTGTGCTACAATGTCGGAGGCAAAAGAACTTGTGTTCTTATCTAATGTCCCTGACATGCTTCAATCGGCCAATCACAATCGTTCTAACTAACGCAGTTTGTGGAGGCAGACCATGAGGGGGGTGGTTATGTCAGATTTGTAGATTACTAAATTTAATCAGCTATTTGTTGCATCAATCTACAACCTACTGTGCCGTGATTAGTTTGAGCTTCACACGTAAGATTAGGAGGAGACAATAGCTGGAGATTTTGCCTCAGCAGAGGGGGTAGCCCTTCACATGTTGGATTGGTTAAGATGGTAGTAAAAATTATGAAGCAAGGTTATGGTGCAAACTATGTAAGACAGAGACACATTTCATGGAAATACAGAAGGTCTTAAGTATTATATGTCAGATTGTGGATGTAAGACTTTTAGTCTATTTTATTGGAGGACATTAATTGGACTCTTGTGGATGTAAAAAGTCAATTTTGTTAGAGATGGCTCCATTCTGTCAATGATATGAGGTTTTGAACAGTAAATTGGACATTTAGCATTTCTGAGTGGGTTGAGAAGAGCGTTTACTGTTTCTACAGGTAGGATTTTATCATGATTTTTACTGCCCATGGTACATAGAACACCAACGGGTTCATTGTCAACCAGCTGGCAGGAGTTCTAGCATAGAAATCTAGACAAACCTTAGGAAGTCTGCAGATTGATCTAGCCACGTTTCATTCAGCAATTTTGTGTCTAGCCAATTACAGCGTTTGTAAAGAGATGTTGGGTGGGCTTAGCACCAGAGCTGTGATGGAGTAAAACTACAAAGATGGCGTCAGCTCAGAAACAGCGCTCGCTTGAAACGGCTTTGGCATCAACTTTTAATAATATAGACTTGGCTTTTCTTTGAGACATGAACAGATAGAGGTATTTGAGTCATTTATTTAGAAAAATTATGTATTTGCTTCTTTTTCAACGGTGTATGGCGGACTGCCCTGTTGACTGATTTCCAGAGCGATGACATGACAGCATGTGAGGCTGAGAAGGAATGCCTCAGACACCCGGACCACTAGAATCGGCACCCCCCAGGGCTGCGTCCTCTCTCCCCTACTCTTCTCCCTCTACACCAACTGCTGCACTGGAGCTGACTGTGCAGAAGACAGTGAAGATGATTGTAGACTTCAGGAGAATGCCAACTCCACTGCCCCCATAACACTGACAGACACCCCCTTTCCAACCATGGACTCCTTTCGCTTCCTTAGGACCATCATCACCCATCAACTCAAATGGGAAATGTCCATCAGCTCTCTCATCAGGAAGGCCCAACAAAGGATGTTCTTTCTGCTACAACTGAGGAAACTCTGCATGCCAACCATGATGATGGTCCAGTTGTATACAGCCATCATCGAGTCAATCCTCACCTCCTCCATCACTGTGTGGTACGCGGGAGCCACTGCCAGGGACAAGCAAAGACTGCAACGTGCAACAGAAAAGGTGATCGGATGCAACCTCCCATCAATACATGACCTGTACACCTCCAAGGTTCTGAGACGCGCAGGTCAGATAACAGCTGACCCCTCTCACCCTGGTCATGGACTGTTTGATAATCTACCTTCAGGGAGGAAATTCAGGTCCTTACAGACTAGAACCTCAAGCCACAAAAACAGCTTCTTCCCTTCTGCTGTAAGACTCCTGAACAACCAATAACTGTTTCAACCACATAGATCTGCACCAGTCGCCTATATTCCTATGGTTATGATTGATTGTGTTCTTGCTATGTTCCCTAAGTTGATTATTTCTGATGTATCCTAATATATATACTGCCTGACTTGTATGTTTGCACCTTGCTACAGAAGCAAATTCCTAGTAGATGAGTCTCTCACCTATGGCAATAAACCTGATTCTGATTCTGACAAGGTGAATATTATGCAATGTCGTGCAGACCTAAATCAGATCATCAGTAGTTTGGATGTGGATAACATCTAAAACATGACGTTCTGCCAACCCAAGCTCTGAAATGTTGCTAAAAACCAGGAAGTGGATCAAAAATAGCTCCACATTCTTTATGCAGCGCTACTTCTCCTCACAACAGGGCTAATGGAGTGCCTGACCTTTTCTAACTGATGACACCCACTCAGCAGCTTAAACACCTAACTACATCAGCAACCAGTAATCCCAATTATAGGTGATAAATATAAAATGTTGCCTTTTTCCTTGCAGCAAGCAGGAAGATGAAAACATTAGGTGATGGCATCAATAAAATGGGCACATAAAAGCACAATGAATACTCCAAAAGGTTGTGAAGCAAAATTAGTATTTCCTTCATTATCAAAGAGCCACAGAGCAATTGAGAATATTGGCTTTACAGTTATTTCTTTCACTGGATAAACAGCAAATCAGTCCACAGCTTCCAGGATGAACACAACTGTATAAAATGTTTATATCTCCTTCAAAACTACTGTAATAACAGTCTGTCCTTTGGCAAATCCCAAGTATTATTTTTTCTTTCACATAATTTGGAAAGGAGTTCTTTTATAAAGTAAGAAACTAAAAGTTTGGGTAGAGATCAGCCCAATTTTATGAGCTAAGACGGATAGAAATGATTAAATAAATGCTGATAAAGCTTTAAGTGCAAGATAGTGGATTTAATGCTCTAACACTGATAATCTTAAGCAGCAGATAAGAAGATATTACCTGCTTGCCAAAGGTGGAGGGACCACACTTATCTGACTGGTGGCTTTAACTTTGTTAGGAGGTTCTACAAAGTGTCTCCCTCACTAGCACATCAGGTTGTGTTTTCTTTTATTTAAGTAAACAAATCGAGCACTGAGTCATTGCAAAATGGCAAATAACACATCTAAAGATCCAATAATGTCACTACCAGTACTGATGTTGCTTTAACACTATGGGCAGGGTCGTTATTAGTGGGAAAAGAGGAAATTATCTGGTTGACGTTCCACATTTTTAAGAATCTATCTCAAACTGTTCTTTTGTTTTTGAGAAATCTTCCAGAATCTGCCCAAGAAAGAAACAATGCCCACAAAATAATACTGGGAGGTTTTGCATTTGATGTTTTTTTATGGAAAACATCAGACAATGACTGCTTATTTCACTCAATAAAGGTGCAATATGTAATAATGAAGCAACAATGACATCCTCTGGTCAAATTTGGTTACTGCAGCCCATTTTTATAAACAACTGTCTCACTACCGTACCATGAGTTTCATGGCTGTTACCAGTTACGGATCAGTGCCAGAGGATTCTAGATGACGAGCGAAGACGAGTCATATGCAGTAAGTTGATAAGTAGATAAGTAACAGCGCTCTTGGGTGTTTTACGGTAGGGAGCACTATACACGTATTACAGTAGTATGCCTCCAGCATTAGAGGAATTGTGGTTGTTTGCTGTCTGGCTGTTAGCTTGCTGTTATAGTTCTGAAAGACTCAATAAAGGAAGTAAAACACCATGATTGACTCATTCACTTCACACACATTGCAGTGTAATATCCAGTTGTTGGTGATTGATAAAAATTAGCTTGAGATTAGGGCTGCACAATATATCGAAAATTTATCGTTATCGCAATATCAGCATGTGCAATAGGCATATCGCAAAGAACAGAAAAATATCGCAATTAATGGTCATCTCAGATTTTTGCTACACAAAATGCATTTTGTCAATCAAATAGAGCCCTTCACCCATTTGGCCAATCGGTTGGGTTCTTATAGGTTTGATGCCTTGGTGCCTAGGTGGACGGCACTTCATGTGGATGGCTAGCAAACACCTGAGTTAGCTTAAAGAGCGTCGTAAGACGTGTGTGGAAAATGTTAGCGAGAAAGAACTCATAATTCCAACAGCATGACTATTATTTCAAAGTACTTGTGTTCAACAAACACAAGTACTTTGCAAGACATGCCAAACACTTGTGGCAACCATGAGGGGAAACATGACAAATATCTGTTGTCACCTCCAACGCAACCATAAAGATCTATATACTGGGCTCTAGAAAGCTAGCGTTAGCAAACCCAAAGTCTCTGACGTTAAGACAAGTAAGAGCACAACAGCCCAGCAGATGCCCATGGGTGGAACTCCTTATGCGAAACCATCAAAGCGGTACAAGGAAATAACGAAAGTAGTCGTTAAGTGCTACTTCCGTTTAGCTCTGTAAATGTTCTACAGCGTTGTCCTATTGTTTTAAATCGCTCCAACATATTTTAATGATTATTGTTTACAAAAATATTGAAACAGATCATGCTAATTTTGTAATGTGAACTTGCATGATTTCATTTTGTTATTGTATTAATACTAATAATAGAGGATGGAGTGGTGTGTCTAAAGTATATATACAAAAACTGCAGATTTAAGTATTTGTTCATTTATCGCAAGTAATATCGATATCGCAATATTAAGCACTGTTATCGCATATCGCAGGTTTTCCTAATATCGTGCAGCCCTACTTGAGATGTTTTTAGAGTCGACTATTTGTTTCTAATTCATTGTTAGCTTAACATTAGCCTCTAACCTTCTTCACCCAATATTTGAGAAAGAAAAAATGCTGTGGCTTCTTACCCCGACTGCACACTGGAAGCATCAGCGTGTCGCAGAACGGCAACGGAACGGTTTACTGGCGATATTCGCTGCTTGGCAGTGCACACCGGGTGAATCTCAGCTGCGAAGCGGCTTCACTGCCGCGCTCCTCGCTGGACTTGCGAGATCACAAGATCCCTCCAGACTTCAAAGGTCACGGTTTGTTTATGCCATCCGCCATTAAACCATAAAGAAGGAACTCACATTTGACATCGCTGTGTGATGTCATATATAATGTTGTTCCTCTCCACTGCCAGGATTAAAGCCATGAAAAACACACCGCTGCACTTCTCGAACGATGCGGTAAGTAAATAAGCCTTGAGGTCACACGTATCTAGACGTAATCTACATAGATATGAAATCGCATCATTGCAATAGACTTTTATTTTGAAAATTACCGAGCATTTTTCACTGAAACCAAGTGTGATTTCCTGTCTAGCCCTATGTTAACTGCGAAAATTGACGCATCCCAGAAGTGGCACGCGGAAAAAATAGAACTCGATCCTATCCTTAGCGGCACGGCGCGGCATGTCGCTTCTGGAACGCGTCTGAAAATTTGCAACGTCGCGGCTGGTTTGTGTCACCCCCACAGACTATAATGGATTCTATTTGAAGCAGCGACATTCCGCTGCTGTTCCACGCCGCTGATGCTTCCAGTGTGCAGTCGGCTTTAGGGGTACAATTAACAACTGGCTTTGGTTCTTTTAACAACTCTGGAGTTTTTTACTGGCCATGTCGAATGTCAGCATTAGTTCAGCGCAGACTCTGCAACCTCACGCAACTATTGAGAAAGTAGGATATCCAAGGAAGGTCCTGCCTTTCTCACCTTCAATTGACTAGAAAAGGCTGTCCTACGATTGGCTGTTTAATTTCAGACCATGTGTTTAAGGACAACGATGGGCATAAATGTCTCATTAGATAATTAATTACACTTTTCACATGTTGTCATTCAATTTTCTGCATTACTGAGCACAACTTTTCATGCAAATATCAAGTAACCCCTCCATTATTTTCTAAAAGGTGTTTAAATTCTGCATCATGTGACAACCATTGAAGAAGTTGCTGTTCTTCATTTAACAAGCTCTTTTGGGTTTTCTGATGACATCAGTGAGGATTCTTCGTCTTTTCTTTCAGCAACTTGTAATAAACTTTTGAAATTGCATTTGCCTGACACCTATACGTTTTTCCTGTTGTGTAGCTTTGTAATTTCATTGGAGCAAAGCGTCGCTCCATAACCACTGAATCCCGGCACTTGCAAGCATAATTATATTCTAGAGAGTTTAACATGCACGCCTGAATATTGTACAGTTGAAATTGGATTGGGTTTTCATACTTTGCAACTTAGCTTTGCATATGCAATTAAATGCTTTCATGCAGACGCAGCAGGAATGTTCCATCCCTACTTTAATATTTTCTGTCCAAACATGTTTGTTTGTGCGTTTGTTCTGTTTCCTGCTGGAGTGAGCTGGTGTGAAGTTTTGTAGAGATCTGAACATACATACCAACAGGACAGAGTCCTTCTGCCATTATCAGGACTTCAGACTGCTGCTTGCAGGAGTCTCTTCGAAGGAAACACTCGTTCTGGTAGTTCTTATTGTTGGAGCCACACACGGGGACGTAGTTAGTGTTGCACTGCAGAAGCAAGGAGAGACGAGGATAAATTATGTTAATACGCAAAAAAGAGAGCATGTTTCTAAAAATAAAGCTCATCAAGATTCACATACGAGCAGATGCCATCGTTGATTTCCTAGCTTCAACCTCATGAAAATGGTGACAATTCAGACAATAACAGGTGCTTCCATCCTTCGTGATCACTTAAATAAAAAGGACCTAGAATGTAAAGCAACATTTTCCTTGTTGTTGAATAAAGACAGCTTGGGTGGTCAAAAGTAGCACACCAAAAGCCGTGTGTGACCTACTTTTTATGTAAATTAGAAAGTTGAAAAAGGCGAGAAAAACTTCTGTTCTGAGAAAACCTTCCTTAACACGTCACTATGGGGAGCCACGCCTCCTCAAACCTGCATGTCTCCAGTGTCTGAGGCCTTCTGGGAAAACAACCAATCAGCAAGCAGCTCATTATCATATTCATGTCCTGGCCGAGTGGGAGGGGCTAACAGCTCTTTTCAGAGCAAGGCTGGTTTAGGGGGTTTAGAATGGCCTGTATCAGGGCTCCTGGGACAGATGAAAGCCAAAAGAACATTTCTGATGCTTTTTAGAGGCTAAAAGCTGTTTTAGATTGTTGATTAACTGCATTCTAGGTCCTCTTTAAAGTAAAAAAATAAAAATTTCAGCAGCGTTCTTGACAGTTTTAGAGGAACACAAACATTTGAGAGCAAAAGACAAGAATTATTATCAGCGACTCGACTGGGAAAACGTATTTAAATTATCAAATGGTTCTTTGTGGTTATGGACCAATAACTGATCAATGCCTGCTGGACGGATTTAAACTTCAAGGAAGTCAATAAAAGACAAAACGACCTGTTAAATTTATGAAAATGATCCATCCACAACCACAAATAATGAAATCAATAGCTGTATTAACACAGACGGCTACTTAATCTGATCTTTCAATAGGAACCAGAATATTATTGTTATTGTGATTTATATTAGATTCATTTTATTAATTATCATATTCAGGCTGCAGAATTCTTTAGAAAAATAGCTTTTCTCTACCGCCGATCTTCTCGTGTTGCTCCACTGGAGCAGTGGGAGGTTAAGTGACTTGCTCAAGGGCACTCAGGAAAATAGCTGTTAAGGTACAGAGGAACATTACTCATTCATATCCCCACACGGTTTGTTGGCAACGAAGCAAGTCTGGATTTTTCAGATGACTGATGGCACTAGAGGGCCGAGTCCTATGGTGTTCTTTTTTTAGGGTTTGGGTGGGGGTGACGGAGACGAGATATTCATTTGATTTCATATTGATTTTCCGCAGCGACGCTGTTGGAATAACAAATGTGATTATTCAGTTGAAAAATGTTACCCAACCGTTCCCGGGGACGAGGCGGTGGCTGTGAGAGGCTGCAGAAAAAGTGTTGCTCCACAGACACGGAGCATAACCCGATTACATTTAAAAGTGCTGATAATTTGGTAATGTGGGAAAATGTGTTCCAGCCGGCTGTAACATCACCGGGGCAAGGACTGTCCTCACAGGGGTGAGGCAAAGGACCGGCTAATGGATTGACCAGGAAATCTTTATCCCTGAGACGTCATCTGCCTTCTAGAAAAGGGGCTTTGTATATAGTTTATAGTGGTTTCTGTGGGAGTTCTGTGTTTTGATTAAAAAACTAAATTAAAAGTGTGTCAGAAAGAACCAGTAGGAAGCCCAGATTCATCACAGGCAACACATCTTTGGCAAGTGTAATAAAGTTTGTCATTTGCCCCCTACATTTTTGTCTAATTCAAAGTCGCACCTGCCTGCTTTTAAAGTCACTTTTTCATATTTTAAATCATGTTCTTGAGCCAGTTTGTGCTAAAATGACCCTTTACAGGGTTAATGAGATGTCACTCAGACCCCCACCGCCCTCTGTGGCCAGAATACCACACTTGCAACTTCAGAGTGGCGGTCCGGTCTTTGTTGGACTTAGTAAAGTGGAGCTGACATGCCTGGTGCTGCAGTCTGCTTCCAGCATGTTTCCTGCATGTTTTAGATCATGAACACAGCTGATTTGTTTGATGTAGTGATGAACCGCTCCTGTAGACACTAATGAAGGCTGAGGAGACATTTCAGCAGTTAGGTTAATGAACACTAGGGGGTGCTAAAAGCAAGCCAAAACTGCCAAGTGTGCCTTTAAACTATTAAGATAATGACAAATTAATAAAATAATGATTCTTTTTGGGGAAAAAACATCCATGTTTTTGTAAATTCAAATTGTGGTACAAAGAGTTGATATACAACACATGTATCATGAAAAATTAACCGTCTCCTGAGAGCAGGGCCCAATCCCAATACACGCACTTGCACCCTTGCGCCCTTCAATTGCACGTTCTCGGCCAGGGGTGCGAGTGCTTAGGGTGTCCCGATTCTCAAGTGCGGAAGGTGACCACGCCCATTTTGCACTCTTAAGCGCTTCACCCGAGTCCGCATCAATGCGGACTTCGGGCAAGGGTATTACCCACAATCCATTGCTGCGTGGGAATTTTGAGAAGAAGGCAATGGCTCAAGTGCCTTTTCTGAAAACATGTATTTTCAAGTGAAATAAGTTCATTTTAAGACAATTAATGATATTTATTCATGCTCTGAATGTTTTAGACTAAGATATAAATGTGGACAGCAATTAATTTAAATTTAGTCAAATAATTGTTTGTTTGTTTGAAAGCTGTTATTAAAGATTTTTTAAAAAAGCACAAACAGCGACCGGCATCCCAGCATACGTTGCGGTCGATGACGCAATGCCCACTGTCCCAATTTGGCAATTATTTGCACACCTGTGTACTACGCACTCAAAGCCTTACTGCGCACTTCCTCTAAGTGCACTTCACAGAAGGGTGTAGGGCGCAGTGCGAGTATTGGGATTAGGCCTTTGTGTCTTGGACAAATTAAATTGTTAAAGAAATACGACAACAAATAAAGTTTCACTTCCACTGGTACCACAAAGTTAGTCCTCGTTTGTAAATCAATGTTTTAAATTGATCAGCCAGCTTCATTAAACGTGACTTTGTTCTTCATCCTTTAAGGCCTGCAGATCACATTTTCTCCTTTGTGTCGTTAGACCCGATTGTGTCCATCCTTTAGTTTGTGCTGCATGATCAGGCATGACAGCTAATAGCTCCAACCTGCAGCGTGCCTTGAAAGTCTTTACTCCAGCATGTAATTAGTGTTATTTGCTCAGTAAATTTGAAACTAAGAACTTGTGGGTAGCAGAAGGAACAAAAGCACAACTTGCACTTCGGTGCATTCGCCTGATGGTTCAATAAACATCTGCTTGGCTAAAAATAAATATTCAATGAAGAACTTGCATCACCCCAAACAATGGACCGTATAGTCCCTCGAGTAGTTCTTTCCAGTATGAATGATCGAAAAGTGCTTAAAACATTTCAACAAACACGTAACATTATAAGCTAGCTAGCTTATGTGTAGCATTTGCTACAAAGACTCAATGAAACAAAAGAATACTGACTATAGTTTCAATTCAGGAAGCCAGAAGCAAAATAAAGATCAAATGTGAAAACAGGTTTTAACAAGCTAAAGGGAAAGAAAGACGGCAGAAGACATAACATGAGGAGGAGTATGGGAGGGAAGAGAGAGTGCACGCTGGCTCCTGATCAAAGGAATCGGGATGCTGGAAGACGAGAGGCTGCAGGAAAGACGAGATAGGCGAAAACGAAAAGTGAAATTGGGCTAACGGGAGGAATAGGTCAGTGGAAATTAATAAGGCCAGGAGAGAAAAGTATTGAGGGGTGGTAGGAGTGAATTCAAATGCAGACGCATGGAAAGAAGAAGACAAAGCCCGGGCTAAATAAAGTTGGCACCATTTTTTAAAAAAGAGCCACGGCGCCTGAAGAAGCAGGAAAAAGTAGCATCATCAAATACAAGAAAACAAAAAAGGAAATGGGACACAGACAGGGGAGGGGGGGGGGGGGGGGGGGGGGGGGGGGGGGGGGGGGGGGGGTAGAAAATCCCCTTAAAGAACTGTGGGAGATTGGAAAAATGGCAACTCTACAAAGGTGCTTGGAATAGCTTACTGCAGGGCTGGTAGTTTTTTGGGTTTTCTTTTAAACACCATCCTCTAGCATCTCTCTCTCTCTCTCTCTCTCTCTCTCTCTCTCTCTCTCTCTCTCTCTCTCTCTCTCTCTCTCTCCCTCCCTCCCTATCTCTCTCTCTCTCCCACCCATCTGGCTTGGGCTGTCCTTAACCTGGGGACTCTCACATTTTGCCAGGCATGATGCAACAGACGGCAAAGCTGCCCAGCAGAGCCCTGCGGGTGTCTTTTGAGAGTGCCTTCATTTCTGTGAAAACTCCACCAGCCCATCACTAGATCTCCAGTATCTGGCTCTCACCCCTACAGAAAGGAGAAGGACTGGCGGCAGGGAGCAGGGGGGAGGTATAAACCTCTTTCAGGAGGTGAATGATGGAGGACACAGATGTGTGCAAATTACCCTCCTGTGCGTGGGCTCGGAGGATTGTCTCGACTATCTTTCAGCACACTGGTTGCATCTTTTTCTTGCTGTTTCCAAGACGGGAGTGGAAATAGCTCGGTGTGGATAAAAGAGATAGAAAGGATGTGGAAGGCTAAACTTCTTCTTGATTGAATTCCTCCACTGATCTCGAACCGTTCTTGATCAAACGTTTGCACCTCACCGCCGCTTGACGTGACAGCCGGGACGAGGGCGAGCCGAGAGAACAGATTTCAAACTTCTCCCTGACTCTTGTTTCTTGGTGCAGCTCGTCTTTAGACAGCTCATGACCATAATAAACACAACAAAAGGAGTTCTTGTTGTAGCCCGTGTCAGGGCCCTGCAGCTTTGAGCCCTTCCTTCCTTGATAAGTAGCAGCGTGTGATGTTGGCAGTCAGGAGAAATCAGCTTTGTCAGCTGTTGTGCTGTACTGTAAGTCAGACAAGATGACTGTCAGCTGGATGGAAATGAAACAGACAGAGGTGTCGGGAAAATCTGAGAGGTGCGTTCTGAGGAAGGGGGGTTGAACAGGAGGCTCTGAAGAGAAAAGCTGTTAATGAGAAGCGGTGAATAAGACTAAAGGTGAAAACGAAACGTGGCGTCCGATGGTTCTCTGCAGACAGCGAAGTTGGGGCTAGAGGCCAGGGCCATATGGCACAGCCTTATGCGCCCGCTGGCTCAGCCTTTTACAAAAGTCCAAGACTTCTCCCATAAATCTCAGCTCTGACAAGAGCTGGACAGTTGTGTGGCATTTCTGTCAAGAGCACAGCAAGAGAGGAGGTGCAAATGGGTTCAAGATTTTTTATGCACTTAAACATTTTTGGTTTAAGCAAGCTTTGTGAGTCGTTTCAGGAAGTAGAAGTTAGCTGGAGGAGAGGGTAGCAGAAAACCTGCAGGATTATGAGTCTTAGTCTCCAAATGCGTTGGTGCAAGCAGCGGGCTGTGTCTTTGTTCATATACTTGCTGTTACATGGCGCTGCACTTAATGTAGTACCGGAGTGTTCCACTAGGGGGCAAATGAGAGTACTCAGACCAGATAGAGAGCTGGGACAACCAAAACAAACATGGCGTCAATAAAAGAGATCAGTAACTGGTTAATTTAATTTATAAAAAGACAGCAGCGGTGTCGTAGATGGTGTGAAAGACCTCTAAACCAGAGACGGAGTCACCATGGTGAGTGTGTCTCGCTCGTTTTGTCAACTCCACCTACCGGTTACTCGTATATTACAGCGTCCCGGCGTGTCGCGTTAATTTCGGGGGACGTGCACAAACAACGCTTTAAATCAACGCAAGCTATTAAACAGTTAAACAGCAAGAATATTCCAGCCCTTAACCATTATTATTCATGATACTCTGACATCCGGCCTCTGATTGGCTAACAACAATGCAACTCTTCCACTGCTTTCATTCACTTTGCAAAGTTGATGTTTTATCTCCACTAATAACAAGCCTGGAGGAGTTCTGCTGTGTGGTGGAGTTGCTAATGCTAATAATTAGCTTCTACTAGCTAAGATGTTCTCTTGTGTTTCCTGGACGCTAAACCAACAACAGCCTTCCCCGTCGTGAGCCAAGATGGGTGAGTCCATGAATGTTAATTTTCAGTGTGACGTAGATCTGAGTGGCTTTTTCTGACTCACGCGTTTCCACGTCTATTTTCTGTTGGTGGCTAATGCAGGAAATAGGGGTAGAAGACTATTTTCATGTTCTGCAGGCATGTGAAACTCAGAGTGACCGACAGTATTTCAAAAAGAAAAACTATGTTTCTCAGATTACTTCCTCTTCATAAAAACTCACGCTTGTTTGGATCAAAGTCTGTTTTTAACAGAACAAAAGTATATTTCTAGAGTCCTAATTTGGTTAGAAATATTATTTGGACCAAAATAAAATGATGTTGACGACATATTCTAATAAGATCACTGAGTGTGTGAGGGTTTGGTGAATATTCAAGTCATGATTCAGGTCTTATGAGTGGTTTTTGGCACCTTTTATCCAAAAGACATTTTCAGTTCAGCAATAAAAATTCCAGTTTTCTTTATTCAAACACTTACATAAGTATTATCTGGAAGGACAGGAGATGGAGAAAACAAAGAAAAACTAGCATTTATACACTTGATCGTCACTTTTCATGATTTAAATTAATGTTCTGTTGCATCCAAACACATGTTAACAAATGTTTATTACATCTTCCACTCATTCTGTTATTCTAGCTTCCTGCAGCTTCCTGCAGGGGCTGCTGTGGATCTGCCTACCCTCAGCTCTCCTCATCCAGGTTCCAAATGCTCAGATTTGGGATGGCAGCCAGAACCTGTTGTCTCCCTGCCTGCCTAAGATCCTGCACACACAAACACAGGCAAAACTACAGATGCATCCACCATCAGAGCAGTTTGTGGTGAGAAAAAAGGCATCTGCTCCTTACCAGGTCATAACACACAACAACCCAGCAAAACAAGCAGAACCATCTTCATTCATAACAGCAGAAAGCAAAGAATCTAACTGCAAGCTGACAGGGAGGGGGGAAACAAGGACAGGTGGTGGAAAAGAGAGGACGGAGGAGAATAAGGATGTCAGGGAACAACATGGATGGAGTTATCAGAAGAAAGGGAAATAAAGAAGGGTGAAGGGGTAAAAGAGCCAGCAGGGATTGCGCTGAACATCTGAAATTAATGGTGGCCGAAGGATGAGAGGATGATAGCAATGTCAGCGAAGGGAGAACAAGGAGGGTAATGTAAGAGAGCGGCGGGGGATATGCACAACACAAACCACATGGGAGCAGGAAACAGAGGAGCGGAGGCTTGTAAAGTGAAGGCGAGTTCACGCATCAGTGCGTGACTATGCAGCGAGGGGAAAGGAGCGCGCCAATTCAGAGGTAGAGCTCTGCAAAATGCAGCAGGAGCAAACATGACAGGAAATCAGCATCGATAAGCCTGAGAAACGAGTGACACGTCCCAGAATCCACCTCCACCCCGAACCCCGCAAACTCCACATATGTGAAAACGATCAAATTATCCAAGCAGCAATTAGTCATGGGCTGTTCACAGAAGCCACACTGAGGGAGGTGTGGACAACAGTGTAGCGGGGGGTGTGGGGGTGGCGAAATTAAATTCTAAATTCACAGTTTTTACTTTTAATTGAAGCACAAATTTAAGTACAAACAGTGAAAGCAGCAGTTTGTCATCATTTTAGTAACACAGGTTTGTGAGCTTAACAGCTGTTCAATACAGCTGTTTTATAAACAAAATAAACCTGTTCTGCATTTGTTCAAGTAACATTTATTAAAGGTCAACTTTACTCATATTTTAACACATCTGCAGTCGTCTCTAGTAGGAATGAATGCCTTGTAAGTCGTACTCTGAGGATGTAGAAGTCAACCGGAGGAGAAAGTGGCAGGAGACGGCAGGATTTGGAGTCTTATTTCCTGCTATTTGGACATCTCACCTCTGATTGTCATGATTCCAGCTTTCCAGTCATCCACTTTACACCAAACTATACCTAGGACTCCACTTCCCAGCATTCCCCGCACCAGAATTCAGCTCTCCACGTCATCACCCTATATAAGGAAGTCCACCATAACAATCAGGGCTCAGTCATCGTTTTCTGTCCGTGGCCTTGGCGTTCCCGTTTCATGTCGAATCGAACGGCGCCTCGCTCTGTAGCATCTCAGCTTTTCTTTTCCAGCGCCTCGGCTCAATAGGTCACGCTGAGCGCACGGAGCTTCTGCGCTCACCTCATTCTTTAGCTGTCGCCGGACGATTCAGAGCTTCCACGCTCATTCTTATCCGTGCACCTGAACAGTAAAACTTTTCTTTTTACTTTCTGGAACGCCGCCACGTCCTCTTTTCCCTTCGAGGTTTGTGCTGGTATTCCTAGCTTAACTGCGTGTTAGACGTCTCCCAGTGCTAGCACTTCCGCGTTTGGGTCTTGTCACATGCTACAGCTCTCACTGTTCAACCCTGATTGGCTAACAGCAACACGACTCTACCACTGACTCTGTTTGCTCTGCAACGTTGATGTTTTATCTCCACAAATAACACAAGCGTGGAGGAGTTCTGCTGTGTGGTGGAGTTGCTAATGCTAACGTTAGCTTCTACTAGCCCAGACGTTCTCTGCTGTTTCCTGGACGCTAAACCAACAACAGCCTTCCCCGTCGTGAGTCAAGATGGGTGAGTCCATGAATGTTAAGTGACAGTGTGACGTAGATCTGTCAGGATTTTCTAATCCTAGAGTTTCACCGTCTATTTTCTATCAGAAGCTAATGCAGGAGATAGGTGGAGGAGACTATTTTCATGTTCAGCCTGCATGAAAAACTCATAATGACTGATTATTTTCAAAAATAAAAATGGTTTCTCAGTGAACCTGGCCTTCTAAAGGCTTCTTTATGTCCTAGCAGGGCTCCCTCGATGTGCAAAAAAATCACATACGAGGAGAAAAATCCGTGCCTTGTTTCCTCAGAGGTGGCTAAAAACAGAAAGCAGCTCACTTAAGCTGTTAGCTACTGTAAACTAATGTTTAAAATGTATATTGGTGTTGCTAATCTCTGTAAAGGAGCTATTAAGACACTGTAATGAAAGCGATTCCACACAACGTGAAATAACAAATTGTTCCAACTGCTGAACCACTCCAGCTAAAGTACTTGGGAACGCTGGATGCAGACGGAGCCCTCTGCTCCTTTTAATGGAGGTGGAGTTTTTTTAATTTCACCTCAGCTGGTGTGGTTGGTGCTTTGAAACTCTAAGATCACAGGATCAACTCTCACAGTAGGTGGCACGTTTAAGTACTCCTAATCCTCTTGTGTTAAAGAGTCCAGGGTTTAAAAATGACAAACTTGATTTCACACCTTGAGTTAAAACCAAATCTGAACATTCTCGTGTTGTCCCAATGGATGTTTTTGAATTGTCTGTACATAAATGTGAAAATGCTGTATTATATTTTCTATTATTCTTTAAAGATGATGCAAATGAAAAAGAGCCATTAAATGCTGTGAAAAGCTGCCGTTGGCCTCTAGGCTGCACTTTGGAAATCCGTGTTTTAATGGATTTTCATGGCAGAATTAACCCTGCAGTGCCGATGTCATGAGTCAGCGTTTACAAAGAACATTTAACACATCTAGCTGAGTTAAAAAGCAACATTTATTACTACGTTAGATCAGCCCAGCATGTGGTTGGTCCAAGAGAAACCCAACAGTGTTGTAGACAGCTTCATAGACACCGCAGGTCAGAAGACATGAATGAACAATGAGTAAAAGGGTGTTTTTGCAGCCAGTAACTGCTGGGAACATGATACCTCTCCCAGTCATCAAGTGAAAATGAGTCGTATCAATTTCACGCGTCAACAGTTGCAACTCTGGGTTTATAGTTTGATTACTTTATATTCCATAACTGACTTAGGATTGACCTTTCAGTGTAAAACTGAACTCCTAAACATAGAATTAGCCAGCGAGCCAAAAAATGAGAGACAGCTTTAAAATTTGATGGCAAGCCGTCCACGTTTTCTGTAATATCTATCTAGAATTTGCATTTTGTGCAAATAATTTGAAAACTGATTATTGCACAAATAATTCGACAAACCTATTCAAGTCTGGACTACTGGAAATGCGCAGATTCATTGTGGGGGTTAACCCAGCACGGAATCCCCGTTTCTGTCTTTGATCTCAGCGGCGAAGCTGGAGCGGTGGATGGAGACGCACTTCTGAAGAAGATGGGGTGACATCAGCTACAGACCTGGTTTTGGATTCTGGAGCCTGGTGTTGAGCTGAAAAACATCCTCAGTAAAAAATGTCAGGGCGTAAAGTCCTATCTGCGGTGAAAGCTCGTTAACGCAAATGACCTTAAATGCTGTTTGTTCATTAACACACGATGAACACGTTTCCAAACTTTCTGGACATCTCCTGTGATTTAGTTTCAACACATTTACCTAAACTGTTTCAGCTGAGTCTTCTATTTTAATAATAATAAGCCACAACAGGGCTCAGTAATAAAACACGAGTCTGACCCAGCCCTTGCTCGCTCCGCGCAGTCGTGATGTCAGCAGATGAAGAGGCAGAGAAACAGGATAAACCTCAAACCTTATTTTATTATTGTCAACAAAAAACACAGCACATTTTACCTGCAATTACTCACTAGTGAAGAAAACATAACTTCTATTAGCAATAAATAAATAAATAAATAAAAATGATTGAAAGAAGCAGGAAGAAAGTTTTTTTTGTTTTTACATTTTTCACTTCAGATCAAACTATTTAGAATTTTGTGTTTTCATCACATTTAGCTTGTATTTTATTTTAAATATCTTCAGCTTTATTCATTTTATGAGAATTTTTGTGTTGCATTGTTTGGAAAAATAATCATAACACAACATACTTACTGGAAACGTTTTGTATTCTCAAAAAGGTTTAGAACGTGAAATGTTCCTTAAATGGTTTCTATACCTTTTACAAGTATTATGGCCCAGTGTCTGGCTAAAACCCTGACTCCTAAAGACCTTCTTTGGCTCTATGGTTGCGTCAGCCATCCTTTATGATGTGGTTTGTTGGGGCAGCAGCTTATCTGTGGCTGAGACAAACTCATTAAGAAGGCCAGCTTGGTTCTAGGATGTCCCCTTGGTCCAGTGAAGGAGGTGTGAGATAGAAGGACTCTAGCAAAAATAACATCAGACTGCTGCCTCCATAAAGGAACGTTATCATAGGTCTTTCCTCCCAGCAGATGTTAGTCTATAACCACCACTGCTCCCACCAAACCCAGTAAATAACATATTTTGGATTCCTTCATTCCTGCTGCTTTTTGTGATTTGCAATTTCTTTCTGTTGTCATTCTACCTGCACACACTCATTATTGCATTTGCACATCCTTGTTTCCCATTCCCTGTAAGTGCTCGGCCATTTTTAAATCCACACAGTCTTTTTATACTTTTATTTTTAATTTTTAAAATGTGTACATAACCAGCATTTTTGAACCTTGAGTATTTTGACTTTTTTTATGTATTTCTTTGTAAATCTTTCCAAAAGAAAGCATGTATTTTCTTTTAATCTCATTCAGAATTTATTTGTATGACTGCAGAATTTTTGCCAGTTAGATTTCAGAACTCAGCGCCAAGAATGTTTTAACTGTGGCTCATAGGAATTCAAGCCATAAAAATGAGGTTTAGTTAGTAAGAAGACTGGTCATTTCCAGCTCTTTTTTATTATTGCTAACTACTAAATGGGAAAATATGGGACTGAACAGACGTTATCACTGTGCATACATCTACAGTCAGGTCCATAATTATTAGGACATCGACACTATTCTAACATTTTTGGCTCTATACACCACCACGATGGATTTGAAATGAAACTAACAGGATGTGCTCTAACTGCAGACTGTCTGCTTTAATTTGAGGATATTTACATCCAAATCAGGTGAACGGGGCAGGAATTGCTGTTTACATATGTGCCTCCCACTTGTTAAGGGACCAAAAATAATTAATAATAATCATAAATCAAACCTTCACTTCTTAATGGTTGCAAATCCTTGTGGAACGCATAGACATCACCAGACGCTGGGTTTCATCCCTGGTGATGCTCTGCCAGGCCTCTACCTGGGGTGTCCCAAAAAGGGTACTTCACGATTTGATTATAGGAGCTTCTATGCTTCGATTCTTCGATTATAATGATTGTTGGTTTGATTCGATTACTGGTGCCACGATTCTTCGATTATTGACATTTTTAATGCTCTTTTTCATACGAGATTGATTGTCTTCTTCTTTGTCTACATTTGTAAATAACCTATCAATTAACTCAGTTCCTCTAAAACTACTCTCAGTAAGTAAATATATATATTTTTTAACATTTAACTATTTTTCAAAGACAAAATCTTATTTTAAGACTGTATGACTTGTGTAAATATTTGCACTTTGACCAACTTAACTTCGATCAGGGAAAGCTTTACTTGCACCAGTGTCCCCTCCATTGTCAGAAATAGGGCTGCAACAAACGATTATTTGGATCATCTGGGGTCGACTCCATTAATCAATTTTTCGGATTAAACGGGAACATTTTAAAACTGCTAGGAATAATTTTTCTCTCTCCTTCCTTTACTTTATTTAACAACAGAACATTATTAGAAAGCAGTTCAATATCTTGCAAAACAACATGCCATCACCTCAACCTTCTTACAGCTTTTGAGATATTGAATAACATTTCATTTCTACTGGTAACAACATAATGGTGTCATGTCTATAATGTACGGGTTGGTAATAATCCAGTTTAAATTATGTTTACAGATAGAAGTGTTTGTGAATTACATACTACAATGGCTTGCCATAGCCCTGGAGCGGTGTTGAACAGACTCGTAGCAACAACGTGAGTCCTGGTAGCTGCTTTGGCTCTGCTCCATAGCGCTGTAGAGAGCTAAGAATAAACAGGATGGTGGGGACTTTTCTTACGCTTGTAGAGTTTAGTTATTCTTAGTTTCATGATCATCGTGTTTTTTGGAGCTATCCACTAGCTTAGCATTAGCCAATCTGCCCGTAGGTGCGCGTTTGATCCCAAACTTTGGACCGTTTCTGCCTTTGTGTCTTTGCTGGTTTCTCCATTTTCCTCCACAGCACCTAGATTGCCACATTGTGCGCCAGTAAAAAGCATGTTCCTTACACAAAAACAAATAACTTACATTACGGTTACGTGTTTTTGTTTATTTTAGTACCGGTTTTGCAACAAAGCTTTCACGTTATTTATTTTTTTAGACATTCATTAACGTTCATTAATCGATTCCGAATCTTCACGTGAAGCTTTGAGATGCATCGCCACATCGATGAAATGCACCCACCCCTAGCCTCTACTGCAACTGTCTTCAGTTCCTGCTTGTTCTTGGGGTGTTTTCCCTTCAGTTTGGTCTTCAGCAAGTGAAATGCATGCTCAATCAGATTCAGGTCAGGTGATTGATTTGGCCATTGCATAACATTCCACTTATTTGCCTTAAAAAACTCTTTGGTTGCTTTTGCAGTATGCTTTGGGTCGTTGTCCATCTGCACTGTAAAGCACCGTCCAGTGAGCTCTGAAGCATTTGCCTGAATATGAACAGATCATATTGCCTATCACTGATGTAGCTCTGGAGTCAACATGGCCATCATATGAGTATTATATTTATTTATTTGGCTTTTTTTTTTTTTACCATCCAGACATGTTAATTTAAAACTTCCAGAGGAAAAAAGTGGGAATACATAAATATAAGTAATGTAAGTTGGTGCTGGTCCCAGTGATCTAATGGTCCAAAGAGATTCCCATCTTCCCACCAGTATCATTTAAATACGTTAGCACTAATAGAGACAGCTACAGATGCCACTGTCTTAACTCCTCTTGGATTCTTTATGAAATTATGATTTATGAATTGAAACAGTCATTATAAAGTATAAAATTACTGCCATTGTTGTCTTAAACGGATTGTTCTGATACCTGGAGCTGCAGAATTCTTCACTTTTCAGTGCTGCATGTTGCAGACGGGCCCTACTTCCTCCTGCTAGCCTGGTTGTTAACACTGTAAAAACTTTAACACACTTCTACATTCACAGCAGCCCATCACTCTCTCTGACTGTCACACTGACTTCTGTTCCCTGAAAACAGGATTGAATCAAAAGTTACTCAGCCAGTGGCTGCAGATGAGACGTTTCAATTCCTTAACCAAAAACGGGGCAGCAGCGAGTTATTTAGTAATTACTCAAAGTTCTGAAATATGAATTCATAACAATGAAATGAATTTTTTTTTTTGATGGGGCGCTTTTTTTTCCCTTTTTTTATGTTAGTTCTTGTGAATGGTTTTTTTATCTTGAGAGGCGCTATATAAACGATCGTTATTTTCTTTATTTGCAGGTCAGTTTTTTCAGATGCGCTAACCACATATCACCACTAGGGAACGCCAAATTACCATTCTTATGCGTCACACAACTTGAAATCAACGGACTTTGTTGTTAAGTTAGCAACAAAGTTGTTCCAAAAACATGCTTCATATTGACCAATATATGCAAACCTCACACACACTAAACAGGAAGAGGCTCTTTTAAACGATAGAATCCACGTTTTCTACCTCAACACCACCCAATGACTGCTAATGAAAAGCAAAACAAGCTATTTTTATGAAGTCAAAAGCTAAATTCTGTCTTACCTTGCTGGTCAAAATAATCCATCTTATAGTAAAAAATCCACTTCGTTTGTAGAATCCAATGATAAAAAGATGAAACTACTAGTTTTCTCCATAGTCAACGTTAGCAGCAGCCCCACAACAACAAAGGACGGTGAACTAGCCTGTGGGGGGGGATCGGCCAAGATGGCGACCCGGAAGGTTGGAGGAGTTCGTGGTTAGTGCAACAAAAGGATTTTCTCACCTCAAAATATCATTTTTTTAGTAAACAAACCTTCATATTCGGATTCAAGCTGTGTAAAGCTGCCAGGAACGTATTTTTTTTTCTGTTTTGAATTTTTTAATTGCTTTTTTGACCGTGTCGAGCGGTTTCGGGCCTACCACGTAAGAAAATTTTGATACATCGGGACAATATAAAATGGCTGACAAAAGACCAAGAGAACAAGGTAAAAAAGTAAACAAATCGCTCCCTTTTGTACCGAAAAAGGATGAATCCCCCAAGACTGGTATGAACGTTGTAACTGCGGCTGAGATGCACACATATGCCAGCATGGATGTGGAAAAGATTCCTCTTCCAGAATCGGCCCCATGTACACCTGTATCCAAGAAAGGGAAAGTAGAGCCAACACTTTCTGAGCTACAAGACAACATAGTGAGACTTGTTGCTGAAAAAATTAAAGAAAGTGCTGAAAACCTTGCTGCTATGATAAAAAAGAATACAGACACCATCGAAAATTTGAAGGAAACATCAGAGTTTTTATTCAAGGAAGTCCAAGATACAAAGAACACAGTAGCAAGCATTAAAGCTGCTACTGATGATCACCAGAAAGCTATAACGGCTCTTAACGACAAGGTGAATGAGATGGAACGATACAATAGAAGATGGAACCTTCGTTTGTATGGGCTACTCGAACAGGAAGGAGAAAATGTAAAACAACGTATCATGGAAGTCTGCAAGGAGATCACACCGGATTCTGGTCAAGATCCAAGAATCTACATAGATGTTAGCCATCGGATTGGAAGGAAAGAATCCAACAAGAATCGACCGGTGATAATTAGATTCATCTCAAGAGCAGTCAGAGATCATGTTTGGAAGTCAGCGAAGGGTTCAGAGTTCCTTAAGATGAAAAAACTGAAGTTTGGAGAGGACTTAACATCCAAGGATAAAGAGATGCGCAACAAGCTGTGGCCGCAAGTTGAAGAGGCACGCAAACAAGGGAAGACAGCCTACTTTATCGGCACCAGAGCCTTCATTGAGGGAAAACAAATTACAGCAGTCGAGTAATATCCTTTAAAGGATCAGATAAATTCCTGGTGTACCTCAAGACATTTTTGTTCCAGTATTAAAATACTAAAGGTAACACTGTTTATTTAGAGAATATTACTATTTAGTTAGGTTTGTTCAAATGTTAACATAGTTGATAGGTGATGGAAATCCTTTCACACATCCATCAAACTTTAATTTCTCAAGTGAGTGTTTTATTCTATTGTTCATATTGAGTTTATTGTTTTATTCTTTAAATGTAAGGGGTATTCGTGATCAGTTAAAGAGAAAGGCAGTTTTTTTATTTTGCAAGGATCTTAAGGCGGACTTTTATTTCTTACAAGAAACACATGCTGTAGCTTCGGACTTTAACTTTTGGAAAGCTCAATGGGGGAATACTATTTGGATGTCTTATGCAAACAACAAATCAGCTGGGACTGCTATACTAAAAGGTTCTTTTCAAGGGAAGGTTTTAAAGAACATTATACATAATGATGGAAGATGGATTATTTTAGTGGTGGAATATTTAGATGATTTTTTTGTAATAGGTAACATATATGGTCATAACAATAATCAGATGAATAAGGTTTTCTTACAAGAGTTTATAAAAGAGATTTGGTCTGTTTTAAATACTTTTCCGAATGCAAAATTAATCTTAGGAGGAGATTGGAACTGCATCTTTGATCCCAATATGGACTGTTTTCCTCAAAGAAAATCAGCAGATTTAAGTTTTATGCTACATAATTTATGCTCACAGCTAAACTGTTGTGATATATGGCGCATCAAAAATCCTAACCAAATACTTTTTACTTGGAACAATAAGGTTTTATCAAAAACTTCAAGAATTGATTTTTGGATCATATCGAATGAGCTAATAGACAAAGTAGTTAATGTTGACATTAAACCATCAATTCTCTCAGATCATAAAACTATTTCTTTAAGTTTACATATGGTGACTCATTCTACGAGATACAGCCCAAATTATTGGAAGCTTAACAATATGCTTCTAAACGATGATATTCTAAAGAAAGATATTGTAGAAATTATTAACTGTAATTGGAACAAGGCTTTAGAAGAAAAGACTTTTGGTAAGTATTGGGAGTATACAAAATTTCAAATTCGAATTGCTGCTATTAAAAGAGGTAAGGAATTAGCCAAAAAGAGGAGAGAAAAACAAGAAAAAATTCTAAAAGAAATAATTGAGATTCTTGAGAATGATGTGCCCTCTCAGACTGACGTTAATAAATTAACAGAATTACAATCTGAGTTAGATGACATATATCAGAATCGGGCTAAGGGTGCCTTTATTCGATCTAGACGTTCCTGGTTGGAACATGGTGAGAAGAACTCCAAATATTTCTATAATTTGGAGAAGAGGAATCAAACAATCAATAGTTTACACAAATTAAAAGTCAATAATGTAATATGTGATGATGCACAAAGGGTATCTCTCATTGTTCAGGAATTTTATCAGGATTTATACGTAAAGAAAACCACCTGTAATAATCATCTTTTTTTTCCCACAATCTTAAATAGAACACAAATTGACAAAAATCAAAAGGAGTTATGTGATCTCATTCTAAACGAAGAAGAAATCAAACGATGTATCAGTAAATTAAAAAATAATAAATCTCCGGGTAATGATGGACTTACTGGTGAGTTTTATAAATTATTTCAGGATCATATCTCTGCGTTTTTATTAAATGTCTATAAAGAGGCTTTAATAATAAGTAAGCTCCCTCCAACACTGCGTCAGGGTTTGATCACATTAGTGCCTAAAGCTAATAAAGATAAGTTACATATCGAAAATTGGAGACCAATTACATTAATCAATAACGACTCAAAAATACTATCGCATATTTTAGCAGAAAGACTTAAGCCCTGTTTAGACGACATCATTGATGAATGTCAGTCAGGCTTTATGCAAGGAAGACACATTAGCAATAACATTAGATTAATCCTTGATTTGATTGATTATAAAGATTACATACATGAAAATAGCTATATTTTATTTATTGATTTATATAAAGCCTTTGACACTGTAGATCAGTCTTTTTTATTTGAGGTCTTAGAATTCTTAAATTTTGGCAATTACTTTATTAATGCTGTTAAAACTTTATACAATGACTGCAATAGCTCTGTTAAACTCCCATGGGGGACCACTCAGAGATTTCCTATATCTCGGGGTATTAAACAAGGTGACCCAGCTGCCCCCTTTTTGTTCTTATTA